>JAAGNO010026551.1:0-22488 GCA_033439905.1 Ceryle rudis
CACTGCCAGCAGCAGACACTGTGAAAACAGGCTGCTAACTTCAGAAAGTGCAGTTACTTAGAAGAACTGAGCTAAAAAGCAAAATCAGTGAACAGAATTAATTCTGTTCTCTCTCAAACCAGGACACGGTATTTGGAATATAATTAGTTAAAGCATAAGAAAAGTAGACATTTCTATTAATGATTTTTTACGCTGTGTCTGGGAACCAACCTTCTAGGCTGACCCTCTGAGAAGTCAGCCTCAACAATAGGAACCCAAGGCTTCTACAGGCTATACCCTTGGAGATGGTACCGCAGCACCCCAGGAGCACTGGGCTTTCCTCTCCAGGGCTGCAGGGATGCTCAGGGGCTGGGAGGAGTTGCGCAGGTGAGCTGGAAAGAGGATTGCTTTCTCCAGCATAGGTTAATTACAGAGGCATGCTACTGCAGAATATTTAGAGTCGCAGGAATTTCAGGGCTTTATATGACAAAATAAACACGACCAGAATATTTCTGTCTAGCTTCAACAGACAGTCCCATTTCCTCGTATGTTATTACTACTGAATTTACCAAGCGACCACCACACACTATGGAATAAATACCTGGATCTGTAGTCCCTGAAATCAATGGATGTTCCATTGATAACTGTGGGGTTTAGATTATAGACCCTTATCAAGACATTACTTATTTCAAATGAGCTCTTATTATGCAGCTAAAAGCAACCAGAGATAAGACATTTTTGGAGCTGATAAAAAGCCTCCAGAGCAGTGGTTCTCAAAATTAAGAGTTGCAGCATCAGGTTGGGGTGTAAAGAGGTTTTTCTACGGGGTCACAATATCTTCTATGAACTTAGGAACTCACTGTAAAGGAACTTACTTCTAGCTTTTCTGGCAACAAAGATAACCTTCAGAATGCAAATACCTGAATAGGTATTGAACATACAATAGTCAGGAATACCCAGTTCATGATGCTTTCTATAAGGATAACCAGAACTTTCTATTCTGATGTTATAAATAAAAAAGAGCAAATTTTTAAATGTAAAATATAGGTACTATCCAACCTGTCATGATGTGGTGAACTATTTCATCTGGATTTCTGTTGTTGAAACAGCACTAAAGTTTCTGACATGACTCATTGTGCAGCTATGCTGTGAAAGATGGGGATGGGAATGGCTTTAATTTAGACTCGCCTAAAGATTATTGAGTTTAAGTGTCAAATACTCTGGTTGATTAACGAAGAACAGTATAAGATATAGGAGACTAGAAACTGCCACTGTTTAAAAGTTGTAATGCAAAGAAACATTAAAATAGCCACAGAGAAGTTTCATAAGAAATCGGGGGTTCACTGAGGATGGAAGGGCAAAAACTACAAACTTAATCCTTTACCAAGGCCCAGCATGTGTTTGTCTGTGAATATCCTTCTCTCCAGGATAACATTTCACTACACATGAGAAGATATGCTTTAAGGTGACTGGCAATATACTTCAGGGGCTGAATTACGTAAGTACTTACCAGCCTATATAGCTAAAACCAAAGAACTAGAATTCTAACTCAAAAGCACTGATCACATACAAGAGGCATTGGATGATCCAGTCCTTGTTCTCCTCATCAAAAGAACAATCTGATGCCTATTGAAGTTAACAGGTATTATTCATCCAGTGTTTTGACATAGGAAGAAAAAAGGGTGCAATGGTGCTTTATTTTATTTTTTTTTTTTTAACAAAAGATCTGAATTCTCAGTGCTCCAATGGAAATTAATACACAGAACCTAATCTTTTCAGAGGTCTAGACTTTATTCTGCTGTAGTTGAATACACGTGTTGCTAAAAAGGTCTTTGATCCCTGGTTTGTAGGAGACTAATCTATGGGGAAATGGAATTGGCATGAAAGGGGAAGAGGTGAATTTTAGAGGAGAAGCTATCCAATAGGGAAGAGAAAAGAAATATATATGGAGAAACAAGCAAACTAAATCAAATGCCCAAAGCACTGAATAATATGCTTTGATTTCAGTAATTCACATCAGTGATATTGGACCAAATGCTTGACTGAACTGAGCAGTTGTCATAAAACATATTAAGGAATTCAAGAGAAACCTAGGGAGGGCTGTAAAGAAACAAGGGGAGTAAAGAGACAAATAGTGCTGAGGAAAGGAAAAGGGAACAAACCTGACAAAACAAGTGGCCTTTCCCTGTTCTGTAGATTTTCCAAGAATAAACCTATTTAAAGAATAAAATTATTGCAAATCTGTCCCTACAGTTACTGTAGTGATAATGAAAGCCATTAAAATGAATATTTGATAAATGAATAAATGAATAAAAATGAAGGGAATAAATGAATGGTAAATGAATATAAATATTAAATGGTAAAAATTAAATGAATAATTCTCTTAAATGAATAAATCTACTGTGCTTCAGTTTGTTAGTGCTCTATCTAGATTAAATTCCTCTTAAGCAGCATCTTGAAAAGAGTTTACACTGCACCACAGGATATATATACTGGGGGTTACCAGGATAATGGAAAGTAAACATCTGCAATGCATGCTCAGTTTCTTTTGCACATATGAAAATCAACAATTTAGTTATTAGTTAGATTTTACAGTTAGTGTAGTCAGTGGCTGTTGCAGAAACAGCAGTATCTCAATTCTGGCCTGAGTTGTTTAATTCTCTTACAGCAACTGTGCATTTCCTGCACTGTTATTTATTAAACACTAGTGTTCTTGGCATTGTACAAGACACAAATATCAGTATGCTCAGACAGAACTCAGTCTAGAAATCAAAAAGGAAGACAAGAATTGAAGGGTCAGAGATAGAAAGATTGTTCAACACAGCAGTAGCTCTTTAAAGAGAGAGGAAAAAGGAAGAACTGATGGCACAATTATTGAACGTACAAAGGAAGAAATATTGTGAACAGGAGGCCAAAGCTGTATAAATTGCCGACAGGAGGAAAGGAATAGATACATAGGGCTAGGTAAGTAATTAAAAGATTGAATGACACCATCAGGAAAAAAAAAGAATCACAATCAACTAGAAAAGGGTTCCCTAATACACATTACTATTACTGAAAAGAATCTGGGGAAGACCCAATCTTTGGTCCTTATGCAACCCAGACCCCTGGACACATTGACTGGAATTGCAACAATAAACTTGGACCCCATTACCTTTGTCAGTCCATTATCATCAATATTTGTGAGCAGCGGCCTCCTTATTTTCTTCTTTAAGTACTTCTACCACATCCTGCTGCTAAGACTGAAAGAAGAAGCATGACTATGGACCTTGTAGAATCTACCGAAACTTATTTTTTCATTAATAAAAAAAAAAATGCAGCTCAACTCCCTGGGACTTTTTATCATTTTTTTCTGTGGAAAATTAAACTGTCCTTATACTGTGCAAAGTATTCCCCTTTTTCCACTACCCCCCTCAAATTCTGAGTGCTCTGCAGAAGCAAAGGTCAGAGTAACTGAAGAACATGACAGGCTATACAAACACCCCTAATCCTCCCTAACAGATGAAATAATTACCTCAATTACTCAGATTTAAACACCAGATTTAATCTATTTACTACCCAAACTTCCATCTCTCTCCAAACAATTTAAATTCTGCTCCTGAGTTACATAAATCTCAAAACAACACTGCATACCCCAAACCCTGGAAAAAAAAACAAACTGAAACATCAGTTCCATTTCAAACTGTTGCTGCACATTTCATTCCAATTCTCCTTTCATCCACTGGAGGAGATGCAGTAAACAAAGATACCCAGAAAAGAATAAAACCCCTCATGTGCTTCTGTAACTACAGCCCGCTTTGGGATTAGCTCTGCACAGCTGCTGGTGTTTGGTCATTGTTTCTTAAGGAGGTCTCATGGGGAAATTAGGTCTTGGGTTTTGATAGCTACTAAGTTAAACCTGTTAATTTAACTCAATAACAAGTCTCATGGTGACATCCCTGTATTTTAAACTGGTGTTTCTCATCCCAGAATGTGGTTCTTTTCCATTTTTTTAACAAAGCTTCAGATTTGCAACCCAGCAGAAGTCTTTTACTTGTCAGTATTTGATATCTTGTGTAGTTTATATACCCTACTTCTGAAAACAGTTATTACAATATATATTATAAACATCATAACAAAATTTCAAATACAAAAGCCGCCATAAAAATGATCTTATGATATCCCCTTTTTGCCATGGAAGGAGCCAAGAACTGCATCCTAATATTTCCTAGCCTTGATATTTAAAATAGAATTAGTAGGTTAAAACAAGCAGACAACTATTAAGCCAGAACAATTAATAGGATGCTCACAATCCATTAAGCATGACATGCTTTGCCCTGTTACCCTGTTTCCTTTTACTGATTCTTAAAAAGACCTTAAAAGGACCTAAGTTGCTATCTAGTTATCTGTTTCTCCCTCTCCCTATTTATTTATATATCTGACTTCTTGGGAAACTTACAGAACTAAAGTTACACTGGATTTCATACCTGCTGGAATGTCTGTTGGTCTTACAGCAGAAGTTTTATTTAACTGGTTAGCTTCACTTTGAAGCAGTCACTGGGAAAGGCATTTTAATAGCTTTAATTATCGGCACCACATTAGAAAACTTTTTTTTTTTCATTATCTTTGTTATTATTCTATTGTTTGCCAAGACCCAAACCTGCTGATACCCCTCAAACACTTCAACTCTTTAACTTGAAACAAGATTGATTAGGAAAAAAAAGTCTGAAATAAGAAGCTCCATGCAATCTTATTTACTCATTAAATGCCAAAAAGCCATTTTGTGCTCCTCATTCCCTTTTATAGTTATTGACTGAAATGTTGCATCAGTATCAATTACAGGGATTTGAAATGGTGAGAGTGGTGGAGAAGCAGAGAATGAGATTTCATGATCACATCAAAGCCATAAATATTGTCATTGTTAGTGTTCTAACATCCCTTAAGCTTTATTTAATGGTTAATTTATTACCAAAAAAATCTTTCAGTTTCATTTAATTTTCAAGAATATGGCCTTGCTAGCATGTTGCAAGGGGTTTTGTTTTGTTTTTTATTTTAAACAGCAAAGTTATATATTATGTGGCATGAATTATAAAGCAGTTGTCATGGAGATGTTGCTAATGCAGGAGACTATATGCTGTGTACTCTCAAAACTACAGAGCATATCTGTTTATAAGCATCTTTTCTGAATGTCTTGCAACTGGTGGTTAGGCTATTACCTGGACAGTTGCACTGTGCCTGAGGATTGCTATCACAGTGATATATTCAGGTAGCTCTCACTTTATACCTGCCCAGACATGACACTGGAAACTAGAAACTGTGATGAAGCAGTGAATTGGAATATACTAAATTGGTCTGAAGCTTCTGTCTTATTGAAGAAACGTAGAAGTTACACAGAAATGAAACAGGTAATACTAAGAGCTTGAGATCTGGGACTTCTTTTGTTCCTTTGATATTTCAATATTAATTTAACTAAAAAACAGTAGGCATACAAAAGCAATCTTAATGAACCAATGCCTGCAATCTGGTGGCTCAAGATTTGCTTACCTCTATAAGATTTTGGTAAGTAGGTTACAGAACTGTTTCCCTCTGTTTGCACAGCTGTGAAATGGGGACATTTATGCCTAATTATCTTTATAAACTACTTTAGAGTTCTCAAGATTAAAACCACCATTTAGATGCTAGAAAAAAATCACCTCTACCTGAAAAGTTTTTCAAAAGATAATATTCACTCATCCTTCTAAATAGTTGTACTTACTGTACATGTAGACAGTGATATTAAGTAACTTTTATTCTTGAAGCATCATATTCCATCCTTAACAGTTTGACAATGCTTTTTTCTTGCATGTTGCCAATCTGAACAAGCTGGCATGTAGACTTGTTTTGTAAGACAAATTGTTTTGAAGGAAGCTTTGCAGGATTATGGAATCTCGTAACAGCAAAGTATCATTAACTTTTTATCTATTGTGGTAGTGCCTGTAGAAGATGCCGGATTTTCTGTCAGAGAAAAGAAGATAGAGTCAGATTGAAAATTCCTAAGTAGGTTTTGCATTAAGCATCGTTCACTATTTCATATTTTCATAAATATGTAGAAAATCATGATGCCTCGCAAAATGAAACTTAAGAGACCAGTTCATGAAAAAATTATATGCTCCATTTACTCTGGCCTCCTATGTACTTTATTTTTTATTAACTCACTTATCTTTTATATGCAGGAGACCATCTCTCTAATATGTAACCCAGAAGGGTGGACTGCAGAATGGGGAGAGAGGAAGCCTAAACAGGCATTTGCATTTCCAGCACAGGAAGTACATTCAGAAATTCACCCCATGTTAGAAAATAAATGAACCGCACAGAGTTCTGTTGTTGTTTTCAGTGTTTTTTTTAGTGTAGATAAATGAACACAACTTTTAAAAAAATCGGGGGGGGGGAGGGAAACGGACGATGACAGAAACAGGGGACAGATAATGATGACAGTCCCTTGGGTTTCGTGAACTGTAGCTTTTGGACAATCCCCAGTGGCTTTTCTGGACTGTGGCATGTGATTTACATAGCCCAAACCACTTCTTTTATTGCAGAAAGGACACTGTACTTTCCAGATATTTTTTTTCTTCCCTCAGTTATTCCATGTTTTTCCTCCCTTTCTGAATTTGCAGACAAATTGTTTCTGAATTATACTGGCAGCTAATTACAGTCTTATTACCCTGGTGGGATTCATTGACCAGAAAAACTTTCAGCTGGAAAATGCCTGCTCACATATTCATGAGCAGGTAGATTTTGTTTTTGTCAACAGATGAGGAAGAACTCTCTTTCTGTTTTTTTCTTATAGATGATAACTGATGTCAGCTATGGTTCTGCTGCAGAAAATTGAGGGTTTAGTTTTAATATTCACCTCTTTTGGAAATTATCCAAATTTGTTAATATATGTGAAAACAGCAAATGCCTCTCCCTTGTCAGACTTCTACCTTCTATTAGCCCACACTAATTCCAGTGTATAAGGCTGCCGTTTTTATCTAACGACCACTGTTAAGCCTTATTGTTGAGTTTTCCCACACGATTCTCTTCTGTGGTTTTGTCACTGACTTCAATGGACTGGGAACTCAACAAATTACTATAGCATCTCATGCAGTTGTACAGAGAAAGATCCTACTTATCTGCTGAAATATTCTACGCTTTAATATGTGACGTGTATCAGCGAAGTAACAAAAACCTTCTTAAAAGTTGTATGCAACCATTTTTCCCTCATTTTGCTGATAAGTTTTCTACTTTTAGAGAGCAAAGCTTAGGAAGAAACTTGAAGATAAAAATACAATTAAACATTAAACAAGATGAGGCTAATCACAGACTTTTCTCTGGGAAAAAAAAAGAAAAAAGAAAAAAGAAAAAAAAGAAGTTAGAAATGGACCTGGAGGGGAAAGGAGCACAGTATAAGTTAATAGAATGCTGTCAATTTACCACTAAAGATGATGAAGAAAAAGTCAACAAATACTGTGAGAACCCAGATGTCTGGGTTTCCTTTTTCTCTAATATTTCATATTAGAGAATATTCAGAAAACATTGGTGATGTTTCTGTACTTTATCATTTACAGGACCCAGAAATAACCCTCACAGCAAACAATGTCTTATTATCCACATTGAGTTGCAGTCCTGAGAGTATGATTTCATTTTTGTATTGAAATGAGATGAGTTTTAAGATTAGAAGGCAGGACTGGATGTTAAAATACCTGAGTACTAATCGTAATCACGTGACATCAATTATTCATTGATCTTAAATAAAATTTAATGTCCCTTGTTTTAGGTTTGCTGTTTGCTGATTTCAGAAGATGTTGAAGACTCTACATGCCAAAATAAATAAGAAAACTCCTTCTCCCTTCTCTCTCCTGCTCCTAATGAAAGCCAAAATAGATTATGACTAAAATCTGTCAGGAAGCTTAGTAGAAACTTCTCATGTTCTGCAATATTTACAGAATCTCAAACTGTAAGGCAGTCACTGAATGGCAAAGTATATTCATATCAGAAAATATTAAATTTTAGTTTAATGTTCCAGTGCAATCTTCATATTCATCCTCTTAAAACAAGAATTACAATTTTGTTACAAAGCTATAATGAAAATTTTGTTCTCTAGGTGTGAAAGCAAGACCTGGATAAAATCAGAGAAAGACACAGGAAACAGTGTGGCCTGATGAACCCTGATAATTACTAGTGTCATAAGTTGGACTGGTATAGACTCTCTTAATAGCAGAGCAAGACTGACACCAATTTTCATAATTTTTTTTTTCATAAACCTTAATAGTGCCTCATGCAGATTAGAATACAATGCTCTTGAAATAGCAGTTAGGAACTAAGTAAATTTTTAGGCAAGGCTAACCACTGAGGATGGATCCGAGCCCTGTAAGGCATCATTTGTTCCCCTGCTGTCACTTCAGAATGTTCAGAACCGGAAAGACATTAAAGTCATTCCCACCATGTGACAGTGCAAGTGAATCATGATGGTCTTTCTTATTGTGGAGCAGAAAATAGGAACGTGTGAATCTGTAGAGACATTAAAGTAATCATTAATCCTTTTCTACTTGTCAATCAAAAATGACTCTTGGGGTGAGAATATGTTTTGCTGAGAACAAGCTTTTAGTAAAATAGATTTGGCAGATGCATATTTGCAGATGCTCATGAAAGATGAATCATGACACTTCCTGACAACAAACACACCAAAATGTCTGGTTTGCTACGCTCTTTCTCTTTGGGTATTGCATCAGCTATATACACTGTATATGTAAGTGTCTGTGTACAAATCAACCAAGCACTAATGAAGAACAATCTTTGCTTCAGTATCAGAACACAACATTACTATAACAATATCCTGGTCACAAGAAAAACAGTGAAAAACATCTGAAACAACTCAATAGGTTCTTCAGAAAGGTTATGAAATGTACAATGGTATAGAGAAATTCCTTAATTATCTATGACTGTTATATTCTCATACAAGACTTTAATTTTCATCACTAAACTGCATCAGAGAAGGTTAATTAGCTAAAGACAATTTATCTGAGATCAGTAAACTCCTGTGTAGAACACATTAAATGAAATGGTGATTTTCTCCTACATTTGAGTAAAGAATAGGAAATGACTGGCAAAATGAATGAATGAATGAATTGATGGATGGATGGATAGGTAGATAAATAGACAGACAGACAAACAAACTAATAAGTAATATTGAAATTGTCTCACAGTTCAGTATTGGCTAACATTCCAATTTAATGTTATTTAATTATTAAGAGATTCATATGAAAATCAAATCAAGCCAGCAAAAGGAAAATAAAGCTAATAAAAAAATAAAAGTAAGACAAAGAACACATGAAAACACTAATGAAGATGCTAGATCAGTTTGAGCTGATGCTCAGAACCACATCATATGCCATGTACCTAATCTCAGAGCAGCCTTTGGCTAGCTGAAGTTAAATTTTCAACACCCACTCAAAGATTTTTTTGCTTCAACATCACATCTTTTTTACCTGTGAAAAAAAATTACAGTTTGAAATTCATTTTGACAACTATAAAAAATTCCAAGAAAAACACAGTGAACTGAACTCATAGACGGATTCATCCTCATTCATTCCTTTGGGGTTTTTTTAGTTTCTGTTTTTTAGCGTTTTGGGGTTGGTTTTTTGTATGTGTGTTTTGGGGGTGGGGGGTTATTGCTGTTTTCCTTTAAATTACCTGCTTTTTAAAGGAGGAATATTGTGGCTATTCCATAAAACTTGTTATTGTAATATTACACGTTAGAATTCTAGTATGCCTTGGAAGTTGAATGCTGCTACGTGCATTGTACAAGCTGCGACCTCCCGGGTGGTATCTGCTAGATATCCATCTAGTCTGACCTGTTGCTGATCCAGAGCATCAAATCAATATCATTGAGAATCACATAGGCCCTCAAAACACAAAGCCTACTAATGTTAACAAAGGTAGAAATAAATTTGTCATCAAAGGCTTCGGTCTGTTGTACTAAGCTTTACAGTACCTTTGTTCATTCTTAAAGATTTTTCCCTAAAACTAAATTTAGAAGCATCAATTAGTTCTTTAAAATGGATTTAAAAGCAAATAACAGCAAGGTATTGCAGTAAATTTTTACTCACATTCCTTCAGCTTTAGCACAATAGTAATGTTTGACCAAACAGTATCTTCAAGACATCCTGCCTTGCCATGAAGAAATCCACACTGGCTGATTCTTTTGACTACATGTCCAAAAATCTCTTATGAAGACATTTTGCCTCATTTTTTACTTTGAAATGTTCAGCTGCATTTTTAGAGGAAACTGCCACTAAATTCACTATCTCTCCAGCTAGAGGGAAAGATTAGAGACAACTGCTACTGTCAATGGGAAGCACACACCATCTTGGAGTAATGATAACTCCTTGGTTTGAAGGCATTTCACCACTACAGCTTTAAAGAGATTGTGTTTGCTCACCATCACCCACTGGTTTTCTATTTAAATAGTCAGGACAGTCATTGTTTTTTGGAGATGTAATCAAGCTGCAGTGCTGGATTCTGTTTCTGGCTATGGATGTTTATTTGTTATTAAGTATAATATATAGAAAGTTATAGCAGTGCTGATGGGTCAGCACAGATGCCTTCCATCATGAGTTACCAAGATGCATTTCTTCAAGAAAACTCATAGGTTAAATGTTTATAGCTAGCTGAGGTTAATAAAGATAGGTCCTTCATCATCTCAAGGAATGCAGACAATAATGAGTAACAGAAATAATACCATAAATCATTCTTTATAAACTAGGATTGACTGTTATTTGTTAAAATGCATTTCATGGTGAATTTGCATACTCTTACTTGCCGAATGACAATAAGAAAGCAAAGAGGAAAGGTCACAGAAGACACAAGAGGTAAAATACTGCTATGTATTACCATATTTGATAGCACGTATTGATTTACAGAATAAACTTCCAGACAACCCTACCTACAAGTGCAAGGGATATGGCTGACAAGTCTATTCTTATAAGGTAACAACCTAAATTCCTGCTATTTTGAACAGTTAGCTGCACAGAAAGACCTGGATAATCTTAAAATGAAACAGCATATATATGTATGTTGTATTACTGCCTATCTCTTACCTTAATTCTTGTATGAATATGTAGGGTAGGTTTTGCTCACAAGATGGCAGTGTTGATTACTACACACTGAATGTATCTATCACACTGCATATTTGCCACCATAAACCCTCATGATTCACTACAAAACAAAATCTCTGAACATCCAAATTTCCAAACAATGTCAATCCTTGTTTTCCCCTTATTAATTTTAATGTCAATAGAAAGCTCTTTTTCCCATCCTTACAGATGGCTTTTCCCAAATAGAGAGCAGGGATGGTCTCTAAACTGGTAGGATTCCAAGTTTCCAAATTCTGTTACATTTTCTATAGCAGCCAAAGGTTCCACATGATTAACACAAAAGATTATCAATGACTACTTGCAGAGCACATATGATCAAGTAGCTGTGGAGACCCTGTACTGAGTAACATCCAAACCTTACAGGACGTTTTTCCAGGACCCAAGGGATTGCATCCTACAAAATACACTCACAACAGGTAGGAACCAAGACATATTCTGTTTAAACTCAGCAGTGCTTTTTTTACCTACCAGCGGCCCTCACAAAAATTAAACAGGTTCAGAGGACATTTATCCAGCTCTTCTTCAGAGCTTCAGAAGCAAGAGGCTCATTATTGTCACTGAACATTATTGCATGTTTTGGAGAACTGCTTAAAAAGTGAGAAAGCTTGGAATTAACTAATGTTTACCCAAGTCCAGAATAAGAGACAAGGATTTTTACTCAGGATTGACAACTAAGGGAGATTTGTGTTGTAAATGAGAAAAGAAAGCATTCAGAAAAGGGAAACTACGCATTTTTTTCAGCAGTGAGTCTAAGACAACTACAAAGACGTAGCAGAATGAACCACCATGCCAGAAAGAGGGAAATATACAAATCAGAGTTGCCCAAACAAGTTAACAGAGCTTCTGGCTGCAGATGTTGTTCTGACCAACTACAGACATCAGGGGACGGAGAAACAACCAGTACAAATTAGGGCAAAACTGACAGATTCCATTATGTAAAAAAATGAACCACAGGAACAATATTTCTGTCAAAACAGAAACATTAAAGATTCTTTTCTTTACCTGCTGTAAAACTGAATAATGATTACTAATATATTCCCATTGATTTGTCTCTGGTAATGAATGTGACTTTTAAAGTAAATTAAATCTGCAATGTTTACTCTTAAATATCACGTGCAAGATGAAGATTTTCTTTTTAAGAGTTGTGCATCCAACAAGACATTTGCTTTGGACACTGAAACAAAAATATTTAACATTATAATAATAAGTAAGACTTCCACTTCAATCCCAACAGTAACAAAGTTCAAAGACCTGGCTGAGGCTGCATCTGCAGTGAAACCAGTTCTGCTTACACATTGCAGCACTGACTGCATCTAGAGCTTCAGATCACTCATGATTGGTGTCACTTGTAATCCAAACCAACATGCTAACACCACAGTTATAGTCCTAAATTTCCAATATCCTGCTTTGCATAGACAGTTAAATATTTACCGTTAATTTTAGTAAATAGTTTCTATTAAATTAATTTGTCACCAACATGATACATATTTTGGAATCATGCTAGATTTTTGAAGTCTGGGCAAGTTACTTGACTGTTAAATCTTCTCAGCTGCTGTGGTGATCAAATGGCTGAAGCTACGACAGCTATACAAAGGCATTCATGTATTCCTTCTTACTGGCAGTGGGGAGCTCAAGGAGGAAGAGTGTTTTTCATTCCTGAATAGAACTCAACACCGTGGTTGTTCAATTGCAAGGGCACTTTTTCTCCCTTCCATTGCCACCCCTGTAGTTGTTTCTCTGACATTTCCTCTCATGAAACAGTTTTCAACAGAGCATTGTGCTCTGAATTAATCTGAACCGTTCTCATCTCCATTTTCCTTCCACCTTTTCAGTCACCAAGGCTGACAGAGCCTCCACTATGCCCTTCCCCTGTGAGAATGACAATTCTGACTTCCCTTTCCCTTTCCTCTTACAGCATCTGCGGAGGTATCTTTAGAGAAAACCACAGATTTCACCAGTGTCTTAGAAACATAATTGTTCTATTCCAGACCAATCTCATCTGGCCAAATGAAAATATCAGGTGATAAACATTCTGGGACAAAAAGGACCCTTTTGTGATATGTGTTGTTATGCACATGACATAGCATGAGTTCTAGCTCCTTGCATAATTAATAGTGTTGAGTGATGCTACCATAACAGAATATGAATTTGGTGTTCTAGTATAACAGGCTACCCTCTCTTTAATAGCTTCCTACCCTCTCATTTTAATTACTGTTTCCTTCCCACCTGCCAATCAATTGTCCATTTCCTTCCTTGCACAGGCTGAGTTCCTGCTGACATCAATGGGGAGTCTGATTTTAGACTTGGCAATGGAGATTTGAAGAGTGCACTGGTGGGAAGAAACTTGCCCTTGGCTGCTGCATGCATGACTCACTACAACTGATATTTCAGATGCCCCAGATTATGACCTACTTTACTGTGTATTACTCAGAGAGAATGAGTAAGACATTTCTGAGGCTGATAGAAAGCCATTATTTTCTGTGGTAGCAAGGAAGAAATGCTTTCTTAAACAATAGATCAATTCTGGAATTCTTCTATTAATGGTTAAAATTCCCTGGGGTCACTGTGCAAAGTCTACTGAAGAACTGAATTGATTTTCATAGGCTGCAAATCACATCTGCGGTCTTTAACTGAAATGCAAGGTGCATGTTTCCATACATACGGGATCATCTAACTGATGAAAGACCAAATAGGCCTCCATAAATAGATTTACTGTTTGGCAAAATTACAGGATTTGTGGGTAATTCTTTCAGTACTGGCACCACAAGTACTGTTTTCAGCCTCTTCTGCAAACCTTGTGTGGCACAGGACTTAGACAATCATTTAAGCATGTCCCTAAGTGCTTTGCTGATATAATATCGTAGATCCATCGAAGTCACTGGAAGCCTTTCCCTGACTTTTATGGGCTTTTCATAACATCTTCTATGATTCAGTTTTCCAGGTATAAAATGTGAATATGAATAACAGCTCTTTCCTCCTATTATTTGTCAGGTCCATTTAGACTGGAAAGTCTTTAGGGCAGATCTGTCTTTTATATGCAGGTCCTGCACATACAGAACACAGCTCTGAAGGAGAATTAACTGCTACCATAATATTATGCTCCAGGTCAAATGAGTCCTAATTTATGGAAGCTCAAAGGCCCATGCTATGCAGAGGGCCAGGCTGAATCACCAAACTGGTTCTACTTCTCCTCACTCTAGAACTTAATATGATTAACTGGGATACAGCTAATGAAATGCAAGACCAGTTCTATTTTTCTACTGCTACTGGAATTTCTTTGGCTCTGTGCACACATGTGGATTTATACACCCATGTACATTAAACTTGCCACTTAAGCAAGTCGAGCCACGAGCTGTGGCTCACATTTTGAAAAAGTTTTGAAAAATGAAGTAAATACTCCGGCATGTGGTTACACTGAATTCAGTGTGAAGATACCAGCTTTTGTGGGAACTGCATGGTAACTTTGTGGGCTGAACACTCTTCATGTATGTCTTAACCCCTGCATTAACCTTAGAAGGTGTAAGAGAGCTCAAAGAAATTTCTCCTTATTCCCTTTAACATTGTAATATACCCCCATTGGCCTCTTTTTAACCATAAACTGTAATATAATATAAACATCAGTATGGGGGAGTTCATAAAACATCAGCATTTTGATCTGTAATGCTCTTGAATAAATAATAATTTTTTTAAAAAGTTACTACTGGAAAAAAAAAAAATCCCACGTTCAGTTGCCTGTTAAATCTGCCAATGAATGGCTGAGATAAGATACCAAAGAAGGAAAATACAAAATAAGAGTGTTTACCATGCAATTGAACTTCATCAATATGGAAGATCCTTATCTGGACCACTCAAAAGATTCCATGTGGGTGGACTTTTCTGCTGTGAGAAATTAGAGGTTTTTTTTTGTAATGAGCATTGTATAAAGCCATTGGCATCTCCTGGATTATTTATCAATAACAGTGTAAAATAAAAATTAGATGCAAAGATTAAAAGATTTAACCTATTTTAATTAAGATTTAAAATATGGCATGTAAAAAAAATCATATTCAGGATCTCATGAACCCCAAATGATGGGTAGCTTTCTAAGTGTGTATGTTTTCAATTTTTTGAGTTAATTAAATGGCCTTACCCAACCTGTATTTTATAACTATTATTTTAAATTTCAACCGATGGTAGGAATATAGTATTCTAATTGGATAATACAAATTGTAATGAGTTAAAATAG
Organism: Ceryle rudis; assembly: GCA_033439905.1. NCBI lineage: Eukaryota > Metazoa > Chordata > Aves > Coraciiformes > Cerylidae > Ceryle > Ceryle rudis. The sequence continues at coordinate 15,358 of JAAGNO010026551.1, forward strand.
TCAAAGGAGGATTACTACTGTGAATAGAAATTAGGAATTGCCTATTACAATTCTCTACCAAATACTGCCACCTAAAAAGTGGATGTAGCTTTATCCTAGAGGTTTGTATTAATGCCTTCAACAACCTCAGAATGTGACATTGGTATTTCTGCTAAAATATCTTCAGTATATTTAAAAGCTTGTTTAATTTGGTTGTAAAATTATATTCTGGGCCAGTACAAGAATTGTAAGAGACTTCACAATGATTACAGGGTTTCAACACACCATAGTAATTACTTACAGCTTCAATATTTTTCCAAAATTTTAGCACCAGTCTTTTCAAGACTTGCTTGTCTCATCTGGCATTCCACACCTTTGAAGATCCAATTGCATATGCTCGGATTTTGGAAAGCCCGTGACATTTTTACGATGAAAATACATTAGAAAGTGAGCACTTTTGATAAACTCAGTCTGAAGAGCTGGTTCTCGCTAATCTATATACAAATAAAACACAAATACAGAATCATGTTATCACAGAATCACAGAATGATTCTCAACAATGATGTGATTGCAGCTGGCCACCCCAGATCCTTTCTTCCTTGATATCACTGTAGAAGTATTCTTCTGTAATGTATTCTTTTAAAATTACACCATTAAATAGACATACAGAAATGATACAGGGGTATTTTTTTTTGCATTTGATCGCGTGTCCTATGCACAACCTAACTTACAAAAGAAAAATCCAAAATGGTATAAATCTTAACAGGGTAGGGTTTAGCACTCTGCTTTCATTTAGCGTATGCAATAGAACTCTTATAGTAATTGCTACTAATTTCTTTTTCCTGTATATAAATAATTTAATACTTACAAATGAGGCAACAAAGAAAGTCAATTTGACATTTAATGTTCTGCACAGAAATCACAGACACTCTGCCGAGAAATTAATTAAAATTACAGTCACATCAATAAATACTCATATACAGGTAATAAATTAACTCATTAATTCAACCAGTACACAGTTGTAAATAACTGTATGAAAATTACAAACATTTTATGTCAGTGCTTTAAATATTAGCTCTGCTTTTAATACTGAGTTTCCCTCCTCGGTTGTTCAAAATAATAATGCCTTAATGGGATGTTACAATTCAAATTTATTAAAGAATGTGGAATAAATTGGTTGGAAACTTCCTAAAAACATTTCAAAAAGATTCACAGGCTTTTTCAAGTTCTGCCTTAGTTGTGATACCAATAATCATGGCACTGGATGTGTTATGTGTATATGCGTGTGTGCATGTGCACATATATTATATACTTATATATATAGACACATACACACAAATATATATGTATATTTGCACCTTTTTTTCCAAATAAGTTTCACTGAGGGATGCAAGATCATTCGATCAAAGATTTTTAGGAAAAAATATGATATATATGTGAACTGCTTTAATTCTAATTAGCAGGAAGTCTTCATCCTTTACCTGCTAAATAGTGGTACTGTATTGCAGTCCTGCATAAGCAGAGCTCCCATCACAAGGAAGCAGTAAATCACTGATACCAGCTTGCCACAGGGAGGGCATCCCAAGAGCATCTGATGTCCTTTTGGGCTGCAGTGTGCATCTGTGTCAGAAAGAAGCCGCATCAATACATCATTACAAGGAGAGAAGTCAGAAAGACCATTCACATCTACCCTTTATCCAGTGGCATATGTATATAGACACACCTTATTTTGTCTCTCTTAGAGCTGTTTCTGAAATGTAACTTGGAAAAACAGAAATGTCATTCTCACTTCCAAACCTTGGCCAAGTATGCATGGGCTGCTTCAGGTAAACTACTGCTAAGACAGGTGACAATACATGTTGCTGATACAGGAATATCACCCACAAGTCCACACAAGACTTGGACAATTTATTAACTGATCCTTTTAAACCTCCAGATTTCAGTAGGCACCGAGTTCCTAGGTGCTGTAGATTTATTGATACAGTCTTTGGTAGGGAACTTAATCAGAGGTTTATCTACAATATACTGTAGAATCACATCTGTATTAGCAAAACCCACAGCAAAAACCTGAGTTACCAGCCAAGAGCAGTTTTGCTCCCATCATGCTTAGTCATTGCAAATGACTTACTAGATATTTAAAAAAAATATCTAAAATGAAATAGCATATCACTAAGCCATATAAAGGAGATTTACATTGTTCTGTACCTTTCACTATAGACAATACATTTCTTTAAACGACCTGCCCTATTTTATGTTTAATGTTAAAATAGCCCTGATAAAGCAAAGTTTTTGAGAGTCTTCAAAATTTAATATTTATACAGTTTCACAAATGTTTTATTTCCTACCTTATAGTAAAAGTGTGATACTTTTTAGCAGGACTGACAGACTCTTCAAGCCATAATCAACTTTTTTCAGTTGTTATTAATCCATAAATTGTCCAGGCTCTGGTTTCCCCATAATAAAATATATTTTAAAAAAGTTAGCTCTCTAAAACCAAAAAAGTATTAACTGGTTTATGGTCATTTCTACGGTAAGTATAGAAATCCTTTTGGTACTTATCAATTAGAACAGGTTCATTGCAAGAATAGTAAAGCATAGAAAAAGTAATGAGCCACCATGCTTCCCCTGGGCCTTGTTCTGAAAAAACCTGCAACTATATGGTCACAAAATATGCTAAGGGATTTAAAAGACAAATAAAAATTAGGTTCTGCTAAAAACTGCAGTTACTTTGGCTGACTTGACAGTATCTTTATGTAATAAAAGTATATTTCAGTAACAATATCATAATCTTTTTAATACTAAGATTAACCTTTAATTGGAATGAACAAAAAGACCATACTAGCAATTTTTGACATATATATCCTGTGTCCACAATGGCCACATTATTTATGGAAAATTTCAAAGATCTAAGTTATCATTTACAGACGAATTTATGTATAGCACTTTTTTTCCCCTAAGCTTCTTAGTCAGTAACTCTATCAGCTAAAATATAAAGTATATTCCTTTGCTACAATTGTTTCCTCATTGAATATGCCATTGTATCATGCCAGCATTCAATACTATGTTTGTACATCAAATCAGTAATTATGGTTACAGGCGTGATTTTTTGCTATCACTTGAAAAAAATATTCCCGAGCTAATGTATTTCCAGAAACAAACAAACAAACAAAACAAACTATATCAAAGAGAATAAGGAACTATTTTAAAGCCATGGGACTAATTTTCTGTTGGTCAATAAGGCTAAAACGATTTGTATAAGTTAAGAAATTTGCTAGTAAGTTTTCTTGTAAGTGCTCTCCTGATGGAGATGATGTAATGGGAAATTTAAGGACAACATAGATGTCTTGTTTCCATAGCAGGGGAAGGAAACCAGTGAGCCAAGACAAGCTGATAGGCTTTCTCATAATTTGCTATTCCAGGTGAAGGGAACCAATGAGCTGGGATAGACTTTAACTTAATATTGTACCATAGCAGCATAAAGGGCCTCATTAAAGCCAAGCTGGGCCATGATATAATTTTTGCTAACCTTGCAAAAATACGTTTGGCATTCCTTGTGGTGAGACAAGAACTAACCAAATTGCTGATTTAGCATAACAATAAGGCCTTAAAATATCTATAAACTGCAGCGGAACTGCTGAACTAACAAATGGCTGATTTAACACAATAAATAGCACATAGGAAAATAATGCAGAAACAGCATAGTTAAGACAGCTGCAGAATGAGGGGAAAAGGAACTATTTGAGAGGAACATTGCTTCTGGAATATGGAATTCAAAAGTCAATATGGAAAGGGGAAAAAACAAGAGTTGGTTTCAGGAAACCAGTTTCCCAGAGAAACAGAAACCTCTGTACTAGGAAACTGACTCAGCAGAAACAATGAACAATCTCAGAAATAGAGGAAGTAAAGAAACAGAAGCCCATAGGTTATGAAAGCTTGAGGGGATAAAAACTACTAAGGTGGGATCAGCTGAAGCAGACCATCATTAAACCCCCCAGTTGCTAAGAATCAACTGCTATGGAAGCAAACACACTCTCCAGGAAACTTTGGGATGAGGTGGGATGCCACTGGGAGCCCTGTGCTGTGAGTGCAGACTCTTAAGCACCAGCAGCAGTGCCTGATGGGCCACAGTGGGTTGGGAGGGCGTGAGGATCTGGGAATGCTTGTCATATCCCTAACACTGTGCCTTTTATATTTCTATGGCTGTATGCAAAGGAGTTTGTTATAGCTGACCATTACCATTACTGTCATTAGAATTATCTCCTAGGACCATTAGAACCATTTGCCATCCACTGCCATTCTCATAATTACCTCAGTATCCTAATTGTCTATTGTGATTGATTACTTATTGCTATCCATCTCAGAGTGGAATATTGATAAATCACAGTTGCATTTGGTACCGCCATGCTCAAATTTATACCAGCTATAGTCAATATAAGTTTTTAAAAGCTATTTAAATACTTCAGGTAGTCACAGTCCCTTTATTTACTTCAAGATAACGTTGTTTATTCCCCTCTTTCTCTACTTACAGATAAAATTAGGCAAAGTCATTTGTCACTGTGAGTGGAAATTACCCCAGTCAGACAGTCTTTAAAAAAAAAAGACAAACTCCTAGCTAAATATGTTGTCATCTAAATTAAAAATACCATAGGTTACATCAAATATTTTAACTAAAAGAAGGAAGTATTTTATTTCCATTCATGGGAAATGATGTTATAAAACTATGACTAACTTTTCTGGAATAAATCCTTTGAACTGTTGGACTACTTTTTCCATATTTGTATGCCCACCATTTTTCTTCAGGATAGGAAATTTTGAAACTATAATAAACAGAAATTGGATTTTTTTTTAATAATCTGACATTTAGAACAGTTGTATAACACTAAGTACAATTGACACAAAGCACGTCATGAGAGTAGTTGAAAATACTCTGTGCAGAGAAAATGTAATTTTTCTGCCACATCTTTGTCTCTTTTGTTAAATCTGCTTTCAGTCTGGCAGGATGAACTAACAAGGAAAACACAGTAGAGGAAATTTCCTGGTCTGTTGTTTTGTTTTTTAATTTTTTACATCTTGTCATATACTTGTGTTATTTCACCATCCAGTCTTGAAACCTTGCCTTGAAGCTGCTCACTTAGGACTGAATTCTCTCAGTTAGCAGCGCAGTAGTCATTGTAACTGGCAAGCCATTCTTGCAGCCATGGTGACACAGGCCACCAGCTGAAGCATCCAGGAAAGTAACATTTTATTTTTTTAGTCCATGTTTAACTAAATTTGTCTCCTCCCTGAATGTTACTGGTGAGAAACTACATGTGAGGCACAAGGTAGGGTATTCTGATCAACAGTAGAACTGCTATCACTAAGGGCCTCTGGAATCTGTCCATTGATTCCCTCCCTGCAGTGCACCAAAAGTTCATTACAACTGTAGCTTTGACTACCTTCCTTGGATGGAAATTACAATGCTGCATTTATTATATAATGTATTCCTCTGATGTATATTTTACTTATCATAGATTATGAATTAATAGAGGCATGATTTTAGATAAAGGGATGGAAGGTAAATGTCAGCAGAGTATAATATTCTCTCTATCAACATAACTTCGCATGTTGACTCTGAAGAACCTTCCCTTGAGGCTATATCTGGCAGGCTGTGATTTATGAAACAGTTTAAGGTGTATATTTGATAACTAACTATCCTAATTAGTTCAGTCATTATCAGTCTTCTTGATAATTTTGGTTGCATTCCAATATCTACTGAAGTCTATGTGAAGGCTCTGTTATTATCAAGGGAAAGTAGGTCATATTTCAGTCTTAACTGGCTTTCAACAGCTGTCATTGAATCATCTTAAAGACATGGAAAGTTCTCAGCTCTAGAAAAAACAAGGACACTGACTTTGGCCTCTGTTTTTTTGGGGTTTTTTTTTTGTTTGTTTGGTTTTTTGTTTTTTTTTTTTCATTTTCCTCCAGACAGACCCAAGTGATCAGGATATAAAAACCTGGCACATCTAACAAGCTTTCTGGCCTTCTGACTATTTACCATGGCACTCAAACTTGAGGACGGTAGTAGGTTGGTCTTGAATTCAACTTAGTAATGTTTCCTCAATGTGACAATTTTACTCTAGATCCTGTAAATAAAAATAACAAAATTTATAGATTTTTTTTTCCATATAATTTATGATTACTCTTAGGCTTGTGTCCTTACTGCTTTAAAAAAACCCAAAAAACAAAAAACCCAAAACCCTGTATCTTTTCATGTCTCTCTTATTTTTATATTAACAATTTATTCTTTTACAGATGCAAACCATTTGATGTTGCTAAGCTCACATACAGCCATTGTTATTATTATCAGCATTAGTAATGGAATCATTATCATTCTCATCACTAAAAGCTACCTCATTATCTGATAAGTCAAAATTTCCTCCCAAAGATTTTGAGGTATTTGATTTTCCTCATTTGTATTCTCACAAGTCATTTCTTCCTCACTTACTGGAGATGAAAATGCACCTCCCATAAGTCAGCTGCCATTCTGCTCATTATGCAGATTTGAGTATTAATTTTTCTTTTCTCCTTTGCAGCATAAGAGTGATTGCATTTTTAACTGGTTGGTGGCTCCCAAGGGATTTCCTTTGAAAAACAGCTACTAGGGGTTAAACTGTGATTATGTAGGCTTGAGACAATGACTGATCCAACTACTAAAATCCATGGGTACTGATAAGACTGACAGTTGAACCACAGCTTCAGATGGTGGGCAGGTGTTTGGAGAATAACCTTTGGGAATAATTTGAGATAATGATACTGGTGACAAGCTAGTCTTCCACTAGGGCAAAAGACAAAACGATGTGTCCCTTTTTTCTTAACCCCAATTTCTCTCCCATATTGACCCAGCCGCAACCTAGTCCAAACTTCTATTACCCAATTGAGTTGCAACAGCTCAGACAAGCTTTTCAATGTTTGCTTTCCCTTTGAAAATGGGTGACTATTTCCCTTTCTATTAAGTCCCAATTCTGCAGATGTACATGCTATTTTTTTTCCCTTCTGTAGACTGGCAACTTGTGGCTGCTCTTAACCATCATTAGTCAAGTGTTATATCATAGAATATTTATTGTCTTCATATCTATCTTTAGGATGTTATATTTTGCCCAGGTTTCTTACATT
>JAAGNO010026551.1:22588-42260 GCA_033439905.1 Ceryle rudis
AAGTGTTATATCATAGAATATTTATTGTCTTCATATCTATCTTTAGGATGTTATATTTTGCCCAGGTTTCTTACATTTCTCCTTGACACCATACAGAGGGTGAGTTTTTAATTTCAGAATTGCTGGTTTGATATGGGAATCCTTTTCTGATCTTTCACACACATAGTTCTCCTTTTATGAAGTGCTGCTTCATTATGTAGCTGGGGTCAGGAACAGACTTCTCCAATGAGAAGTGCCAACACAGCGAGTGTACAGGAAATTTGGGAAGAAAATTTTATCAGTATGGGGCAGAGAGGGAGTTGCTTCGGTTTTGTTACTCTGTTTTTGTTTTTCTTTTCTCACAAAGAAATATTTCTGATGATGTGGTACAGAAAACTACCTGATGTGTGAGCTGTAAGTGGCCTTTTAAAATTCAATTAACTCTATTTAATGGGATTCATGCGTTTGTAATATCAAGGAGTCACATTACTGAAAATTAGTTTCAGTAATGTTCTTCTAATATTACTGCACAGCTATTTGTTGCTAAATGGAAAGAAAGCTAATTACTGGACTTAGTTTCTCATACAGCTGATATTGCTTTACCCATCTTCCCTCATATGACACGGGATTTTGTTTAAATCTTAATTTAAATCTGAGATATATGACCTCTTCAAAAAAGCGAGTGCTGCTATTTTTTTAGCCCAGGATAATCACAGGCAGAGAAAGAATTTAGAGTCTTGATTTTCTTTTATTTCTCAGACTTCAAATTCTCAACACAAATTATGCCCAAAGAAAGGCCTCTGTATCTACCATCCAGGCATCAGCCAACAAGCTAGGCCATGACATTAGGCAGACAGATCTCTCTAATAGCTTTATGTACAGAACTCACCATTCTTTCCCCAAAGTACTGAGTAAAAATTACTTAATATTTAATTCAGCCAGCCTTTTGGAGGAGAAATCCAGATTGGAGCCATGTTTAAAAGCTTTAAACTTTGCTCCTTCCCAGAAAATAACAGCTATTTTAGGAATCTGGAATATTTTCACGGATCTTATAGCTCATTTCTCACATTGGAGCCTCTTCTCAGCGTCTTCTCACTTGTGCCCTGTGATAGGACAAGGGGGGATGGATGTAAGCGGGAGCACAAGAGGTTCCACCTTAACATGAAGAGGACCTTCTGTACTGTAAGGGTCACAGAGCAATGGAACGGGCTCCCCAGAGGGGTTGTGGAGTCTCCTTCTCTGGAGATTTTCCAAACCTGCCTGGCTGTGTTCCTGTGTGACCTGTGCTAGATTGTATGATCCTGCTCTGGCAGAGGGGTTGGACTCAAAGATCTCCAAGGTCCCTTCCAACCCCTGGCACCCTGTGATACTGTGATACTCTGTGGCTTTAAACTGTCACATGAGTATTTTGCATACAACAGAAATGTCAGTATTACAAAGTAAACCTGTTAAATTTGGTATGTGGAAACACAATCCATTTCAAGGCTACTAGAGTCAGTCTGAATGGAAAGATGGAAATCAAGGAGGGATATTTTTTAAAGATATACAACAAATATGCTTCATTATTACTACATTGACTGCACAGAACCTGAAAGGGGCATTGAATTTTGTTTAATGGGAATTCATATTTTCTTTGCATTCTGCTGTAAACTGCAGGTTGGTCAAGGTTAAAAGTGCTAAATTCTCCATGGTCTAAACTATGGTAATTTAGCTTCAAATCTATATTTGCTTTAAGAAGATACAAGACAGATTGTATATAGAATGTTATGCATCTTGGATCATTTCCAGACAGGGTTGTAACAGACTAAATGTTTTTCATAAAACAAATCATATGCAGTAGATACATATAACTTCTCTATTTTTCATTATTGATCAACTCACAGAATATACTATGCTGGCTGAATTACATCTGCTGCATGAAAGCAATGAGATACAGAAAAAAGTGAACACAAACCAGACAGAAAGTTATTTTGTTTCATTCTTTCTCTCATCTGACTGTTCCGGCTGTTCTGTTACAGGGTGAAGGAAAATGATACCAGTTAGAAAAAAAACCACCAACTGATGCCATTTAATGCCTTTCATAGAAAAAGACAACTGAGGACTTAACACGAACTATATACATAGTTGTCATGGGAAGCAAATACCATTATAAAATAAACATTGACTTGACAGTGTACAATACGTCTGAAAGAGCGTCACAGAATTATAGAATTGTTTAGGTTGGAAAAGACCTTTAAGATCATTGAGTTCAATCATTAACCCAACACTGACAAATCCACCACTAAACCATGTCCCTAAGTGCCTCTGCCACATCTATATGTCTTTTAAATACCTCCAGGTATGGTGACTCCACTACTTCCCCGGACAGCCTGTTCCAAGGCTTGACAACCCCTTTGGTGAAGAAATTTTTCCTAACATCCAATCTAAACCTTCCTTAGTACAACCTAAGGCCATTTCCTCTTGTCCTATCACTTGTTACTTTGGAGAAGAGACTGACCCTACTTGGGGGGCGGTCCTTTCAGGTAGTTGTAGAGAGTGAGAAGGATCTCCTTTTCCCCAGGCTAAACAACCCCAGGTCCCTCAGCTGCTCCTCCTAAGACTTGTACTCTAGACTCTTCAGCAATTTCCTTGCCCTTCTTGGACATTCTCAAAAGAAGATCCATACCACATCCATGTTTAACTGTAAAGTTTTCCCAGAAGACTTACAGAAACTGGTTGTACACTGACCTGGAGGACACCACCTACAGAAGCAGAATACTGGTGGGTTCCCCAGGATCTCCTGGGCACCTTCTACCCAGAGTGTTGGTTGTTCTGCCTCAGAATTAACAGTCTAACAGAGAATGCAGTTTGTTGTAGACCACAAGTCAATTCTTCACCCAAACTTGGTAATCACTAACTGATCCGTAGTCAGCTGACACTTTATTTCCCAGTGACCGACTTTCACTGCACACCTTAATCCCTCCGAGGTCAGCAAACATTTAATGTGACAAAGCAGTTTCAACATGAAACTAAACACAGAGAAAGCAATGATATAATTTTTTATTACTTACCCAAAATAATGGGGGAATTAATTAACTAAACCGATTATTTTTCCCTTTTATTTCATCTGAGCTAGACCAAAACTCATTGCCAGTGTTTCTGCTTATATTGTAGTCATGGCATGCAAAAAGTTCTTACCTGTATATACTCACAGCATGGATGAAGAAATACAGAAGTGCCTTCTTTGTTATTGACTGGATCCCCTAGAGGTGATTGAAGAGTTCTTGAAAGTACTGAATTTAAAGGCCTTTTAGACTGATATCTTTCCAATAAAATCCATTTTTTTCTTAAATCTTTTTAATGAAAATAACAACCATTCTTCCCTTAACAGTGGAGCTCTAGCAGAAGACATTTACAAGGATTTTAGTTGTCTGTTATTCTTTTTGCTGGTGCAACATGAAAGATTTTTGAGTTAGATATTGTACAGAACAATTCTTAAAAAAACAGATGGAGGTTTTGTTATTTTTATTGAACTTAGCACAGCAAACATAAGATAAAAACTTTGAAGTAGATGCAAGAGACTTTTCTGTATTTTATTTAGTATAACCGTATCATGGATATGAATCTATTAACTTCTAAAGAAAATTTGAAAACTATTATAACTTAATAAATAAAAATCATAAATTATGTAGAAAATTGTTTCCTGACTCTTTGTAGTGAATGAAAAGATCTCACATAGACTTTTGGGTTAACTACATGTTAACTATATGTTTTGGTCAAAACATATAGTGAACTAAAAAAAAAAAAAACAAAACCCTAAACATTTATGTAATGAAAAACAGTAAACAAATTGCAAGAGTTAGTAATTTTACCTTCAGGGCAGAGATAGAGAAATACAACCATGGCAAGCTTGGCAGAGAAATCTTAGCACAGCAAAAATGTAATATTTTCCCTACTGAAGAACCACAACAACAAAATTTAAGAGCATTGCCACTTTGAATAGGATCATAAGTAGTTTTTTGGCCCCACCATTTGCTTTGTTACTTTCCTCAGGCTCCTTTGACATGTCACTGTCAAGTTGAAAACCTGTAGCTCTCCCAGTTTGACACCCACTTAAGATGGGTATCTAGGGTGGCAGTCATGCCACACTGCCCCTGCTGGGTGCTCTGCCTTCGATGGCAGAATGCAGTAAGCACCTTCCTGCTGATTAAAAAAGTTTCTCTATGTTGCACAGATCGCCCTGCGGTGTGCTGCAAAGCACTGCTTTATATGAAGTCAACACTGTACTGGAGATCATGGAGGTTTTTTCCTGAGTTCTCATGAACAGCTCTGGGCATTACATTTCTGCTTAATTTCCCCACACATATCATGGAACAATAACACTTATTGCATATGATAAAGCACTTACCCAACCTGAAAGCCAGAACAGATCTTTGTAGCCTTCCAGCTGCTCCAGATATTGTCCCTCTGTGCTCCTCCTGTTCTGCTTTGAAATGATGCTGCACAAGTTTCAGACTTTCAAGTATCATTTATAGATTCAACCACTTTTATTTTTTAAATGGCTTTTCTGTCCTTCATTTAGAGGGGAAAAAATCATGTAACGTTGCACATGCGCTAGAATTACCAGGAGATAAATGGTCTTTGATTTTCAAAAGTGTATTAATGGGTCAATATTCTCCTTTCTTGCCATATACAGATCTCTCATTAATTATAATGTCACTATAGCTGCTGAATGAATTTGACCTTATCCATTGAGCACTACGTTTTAGTATTAATAGTTTTTGTTCTTAACAGCAATTGGGAAATACAGCCAGGCATGCTGAATGATATATTTCTATCTTTACAGCATTCCTATCTTTACATCAAAAAAATGCAATATGAAAAAGAGAGTTAATAACAATTTATTTCATTATTATTTTTTTTTAACAATGAATAGATGTGCTTAGTGGTGGGATTATATAAATTTAATAGTGACCTGTGAAACTGGTTTCTTCTATCTGTTTAATATGGTAGAAAAGGCTTGAACAGGAATCATGGTGCCTTTCTGGACTAAGGTTATGAAAGCATCAATTTGTTCAATTTGTCACCTTTTATTATAAATAAAAGTAAATACCTAGATGACTGAGTCCACATAAGAAAATGCACCGAGTTAAAGGGTAGTGTATTGGTAATTTTTCAGGAAGTGTAATGTCATCAATTCTAAGCACATAAGGCCTTGGTCTAAAATTCTAGTGTTGTAAAATACCACAAATAACTATACAAGAATCTGACCATACAATGGTTATAGCAGGAAAAAATGGACCAAAAGGGCAATTCTGCAACAGATAAAATGGGAACGAACTGGAATGTAGAAACATATTTGCTAAGGTATTGCAGCACTGGTTCACCAAGAAATTCCCAGGCATTGACAAGAAGAATACTACACAGAAAGGCTTTATGCTGGAGAAATTAATCGTGCGATAGTAGTCAAGTCTAACGGGACAATATTACAGAAATGTTTTATTCAGCCAAAACCAGTGCGGTTTTATCAGGAACTTCATTCAAGCTGTTTAACAGTATCACTGTAACACTTTGTTTGAATGGGTGAGAAATAGAAAAGCAATAATGGAAGGTGTCATTAGGATAGTGTCAAGCCAAAATGTCCTTGAGACCTATTAGGAATCTTCTACAGGAATTTAAATGACACCAGAATGGAAATCTATGCATAAGGAGTTATAAAGAAAAACAGCAGGGAAACAAACAGGCTAGCTTTGAACAAGTGATTATGTCTCTCTTGCTTAAAATAGAGCAGACTTCAGGATAAGTTTAGGATCTATATGATGTGACAGTTATGCAGGATGAGATACAGTATTCATATGTAAAGTTAAAGGCCTTGTACAAAGTCCTTTCTTTCCACCAGTGAATCATTCTGGATAATTCTCACTATGTCAATATCAGTGTGTTGCCCTACTAGCCCATATTCTTCAGGAACTGCTAAGTGATCATGTTAGCACTGGGAGCCACTGCCCTCCTTCCTTTAGGTCATTATGTGGACAGGTAATGAAGCTATCATGATATACAAGGCAGAAGAATATAAATGGAACAAAAAATGTGGTATGCTTAACATGGAAGAAAACTCCACGTTCCCAATTCAGTTTTGGTTCATTTCCCAGTTTCTCTCTGGGACAAACTGGCCCTTGACCCCTCTTTGCTCAGCCTTGAGGAGCTGGGTAGGTCCCCTACCTGTATTCTCTTCCTCTTGAACTGAGACTTGCATTGATACACTGGAGTATGGCAGAGTTCCTCCACACAATGTTCAGTAATTGCTGCCTTGGATGGAAGCATTTTCTAGAGTGAATTCCTGCATTGCAGACATTAGTGTTCTGAAACCATGAAGAGGCTATCACGTCAGCTATACCACCAGAAGTTAAATAATTTCTAATAAAACATTTTAAAATAATTGTTTTAATGTAAATTAAAACATTATAATCAAAGAGATCATACTGGTTACTTTATGAGGTTTGGGTATTCCGTGAGTGTTTGTTTTGTGTGATGATTTATTAAAGGCCTGTTGGTGCAAATTCACAAAGTGAAATTAATGAGAGTGGACTCCGAATTCTTGCTTTAGCTGTCATGCTCTTTTTTTTCTTTTTTTTTTCTTTTTTTTTTTTTTTTTGGATGTGTGGACACTACTGTACTTATATTAGCTGCCTAGGTTGAATTTACCTTTAATTAAATTTATGAAAATGTTTATTCATATAAAATTAAATACAGTTAATGTTCTTTGTTAGTACTGTGATATAAGAAAATATCATTACATGCCTTGGGCTGATATATTTCTATGTTTTATGCTACTTCCCAAAGCACAATCAAAAAGCAAAGAAATGAGAAATTTTAAAGGCTCGGTTATTTAGCACAGGTTTTTGGAATGTTATGTAAGGGAAATGCCCTGCTCAAGGACTCTCCTGGTCACACTCCTAATAGTAACATTTGGTGGGATACTCTGTAATACAACAGTCAGGATTATAACAAGTCCAAAAGAAAGAATGCCCCCTCAAAATCCCTCTGCAAGGAAACCCCCCTCAGCTATCTTAAAGTCCCTTTCTTTTCTAATGTGTCCTTGTCTTTTGCTTGCATACATTTCCTGGTTCACTGATATAAAATGCTGATACCAGCTAATTTCACTATTATGTATTTCCATCTCTGTTTCTTAAAAACAAGCAGAAATTAATTGCAAAGGATTCCATGTATTAAGACCCTCCATTTCTAACAGTTTCACTAACTGATAAGGCATTCAATCACTCTGAGAAGAGCAAAGGAGATTTCTAACAAATGGAATCAAGTTCAATTTTGACACTTTGCTTTAGTTTGCTTAATTTTACAATAAATGCATGTTTGCTTATTTGAATATTACCGTGCCCTCTGGACACTTAAGCAATTTTAAATTAGTTTGAAGGATCTGCCTTACCTGACTTGACGTGTGGTATTATTTCCTCTTAAAAATATTTATTCCACAACAACTGTTATCAGTGCTGCAATAGAACAAGGAACACTTTGCCCTCTTCTATGAGCAAAGGCTTGGCAAACGTCTCAGGACAGAGTGCTCGGACCATGGATACACTGCAGGAAAATTACATCCTCTCGCACTGTGTGTTATTTAAACAAAACTGTGACCTGTTCTACAGATGCTGCTCTCAAGGACGCTCATGCTCCAGGAGGGAGTAGGTCCATTGAAATGAAATGCCAATAGTAACACAGGCAAAAGCTTTAACTGTAAATCAAGAAGGCTGTTTAGTTCAGCCTGCCAGAAAGCGCAGACTGGTCTCAAATTCCATGTTGTCTTGCCAGACTGATAATGATATGACCAGGTACAGAGTCTGGCTTGCCATCTTTGATCCAATAAAATATGTAGGCACATTATTTTCAACTTTAAATGTCCAAGTCCCCTCTTACAGTCAAATTCTTTCCTGACGGTACAAACTCGACAGTGTTTCCACTGACTTGTACAGGCTTTTCCCTTTTACTCTGTAGTCAGTGGAGTGACTGTGGATCTAAACTAGTGTAATTGGGAGTAAAAGTTGGCTCTTTATGTCTACTTCTATTTTTAAAATCTTCTGTCAAGTTTCATGAGGTCAGATGTGAAGATGAATTTGTTGTTTAAGCTTCTTCCTGCAGGCAAAAAGCTTAATCATTTTTTTCTACTGACCTTGTCTTGTCTAAAGATGAGTCAATGAATCAAGTTATGAATGATATATCATGAATAAATGATTTATGCCTGGTCAGATCAAATATGATGTATTACTTAAGTCCTTGAGTATTATTGCATATAAAGATTTATCCAAAGTGTCATACAATTGGTCAGGGAGAGAATTCTTAAATCTTTGTATGTCCTCTTGGAAAAAAATGTATATAACTGTTCTCTGACTAGGGAAATTCATCTTGGAAAAAAAGTGTCTTTGACAAAGACTTAAGAAGGACAGTCCAGCAGTTACACTTCTCTGCTGGAATGCAGGAGGTCATGGTTTCATCTGGTATAGAGTTAATTTTCTTTGTAGTAACTATTACAGTGTGTTTTGGATTTAGGTTGAGCATAATGTTGGTAATATTGATGTTTTAATTGTTGCTAAGCAGTGATTACACTGTCCATGACTTTTCAGCTTCTCACACCACCCCACCAGCAAGTAGGCTGAGGGAGCACAAGAAGCTGGGAAGAGGTAGCCAGGACATCTGACCCAAACTGGCCAAAGGGAAATTCCATACCATAGGATGCAATGCTCAGTATATAAACAGGACACAAAGTTGCCCGCTGACTGCTGTTCAGGAACTGGCTGGGCATCAACTGGCAGGTGGTGAGCAACTGCATTGTGCATCACTTGTTTTGTATATTCAAATTACTTATTATTATTATTTTCCTTTTCTGTCCTATTAAACTGTCTTTATATCAACCCATGAATTTTACTTTTTTTTTTTTCCCGATTTTTTTTTCCCCGATGGGACGGGAGAAATGAGCAAGTGGCTCCATCCTGTTTAGCTGCCTGCGGGGTTAAACCATGACAGCCTGTCTTTCTCATTCTTTGCAAACTCCCTTCACTGTAGTCCCCGTATCTACAAAGAAGGAAAACAGAAAATCTCTTTAGGTCATACAATCATTTAGGTTAGAAACGACCTTTAAGATTATCGAGTCCAACTGTTAACCCAGCACTGCCAAGTCCACTAAGGTTATAAGGGTGTTGTGACACTGACCAGCTTAGAGACCCCGAGGTACTCATACCACATAGCAATTTATTTTTATGTAAGATTTACAAGAGTCATTTTTTTCCTAATAAATTGTTTTGCTGGTTCAGTATAATTTTATGACTTAGAATTCATCATATGGATTACTCATCATTGAGACCTAACAGTACTGCAATGCAAACAACCCTTACTGACACCTTCTCTGATGCAAAAAGCATCGCATTGCAGCAGCAACTTGTACCCACTCTTATAAGATTTGTTTTAATTTGTAACAAACTTGGAAACTAGTTCCTGAGGCGGGCTACATCAGACGTCCCTGAAGCATGCTGGATGAGGCTTGGCCATAGCTCTAAATGGTCTCTGGAAAGAGAATCGGTGTAGAACAGTTATTTTAATAACCTACTTAAATATTCTGGGTGGAAAAAATAGAAGTTCTGTCGGCCCTTTCACATTCATGCTGTTACCAACCTTTTTCTATAAACTGGATGGTTTGTGGTTTCTCTCTTCCAATGGACTGAACTCTCCTTCAGAGGTAGAGTTAATAATGCCAGTTTTGCAATACTGTGAAGGATTTTCAAACCACTGACCAGATCATACCTTATTATGTAATATGTTTTATATCTACTTAATGTTAACTATCATGGTCAATCATCCATTTTCATTTATTCTACCTGTATAAAATGATTGGCATCAGCACGTCATCTGAAGCAAATGAATGTATTCTGAAAAGTCATTTTCTCAGAAATATAAATAGATAATAGACAAACTGGGTAAATATAATTATTCTGACAAGAAAGAGTTCCTCTTATCCTGAAAAGGCAATAATACCAGCAGGAGCTAAATGAACAGTTGGTTATTGTGTATGGATGGTGAAGAACTGTGATGGAAATAACAGCAAAAACCATGAGAAGTCCAATCATCTATCAAATATTTTGCACTGTATTGTGACCAGAACTAAATATCTGACATCAGTTCACAAACCTGTGTCAAATTGTGCAGCCTGGAGTCAATTCTTCGGATGGCCAGCAAAGTAATTGGGGCAGAATTCTGCCAATCTAAAAATGCACAGTTAGGAGGTGTACAGCTGGTTGAAGAAAACCCAACCTATTGTGCTGCAACCAGTCGCTACAAATTTTTCTCTCTAAATCTAATGATGAAGCGTCAGTGAAGTATGCCAGGGAACATCAAGTTAAATTCTTCATAGATTAATAAAAATGTTACATGCTGCAAATTTATGTACTGGATTTTCATACTGTAAAAAGAATTATTTTAAAAGCTGCCTTTTTATTTTGACTACTACTTTCCCTGCTATTTTATAATAGTGAATGATAATGAAGTTGTCATTTTACATATAGGATAATAAATTGCCTTGCTATGAATTCAAGGCTATTACTCACTCATAGGGCCCTGATTATGTTGTGCTAGGAGAGTGTGACAAGCACTTTATGAATGGCACAGTCCGGAAAGTGAACTCAGTCAGTGTTCATTATAAGGTCATCCTCCTAGAATTTGAAAACATGAACTTCATGCGTGTGGCTATGAGCTAATTTTTCATGCTCACTGTATTAGTAACAGTTGCCTATCAAGGTCTCTGTGCTAGTTTTGGCTCAGATACAGTTAATTTTCTTCATAGCAGCTGGTATGGGGCTATGTTTTCACTTTGTGCTGAAAACAGATGACACAGGGATGTTTTCATAATTGCTGAGCAGCACTTAACACAGTGTTAAAGCCTTTTCTTCTTCTCACCTGCCCCACCAGTCAGCGGGCTGGGGCTGCACAACAAGCTGGGAGGGGACACAGCCAGGACATCTGACCCTAACTGATCAAAGGGATATTCCAGACCATATGACTTCATGCTCAGCATAAAAGCTGGGGTAAGAAGGCGGCAGAGGGGGACATTTGGAGTGATGATGTTTGTCTTCCCAAGTCACCCTTAGGTGTGATGGAGCCCAGCTTTCCTGGAGATGGCTGAACACCTGCTGCCCATGGGAAGTGCTGAATGAATCCTTTGGTTTGCTTTGCCTGTGTGTGCAACTTTTGCTTTACCTATGAAACTGTCTTCATCTCAACCCATGAGTTTTCCCACTTTTGCCCTTCTGACTCTCTCCCTAATCCCACCAGGGGGAAGTGAGTGGCTGTGTGGGGCTTAGTTGCTGGCTGGGGTTAAACCACAGCAGTGTCCCATCTGCATCTTCATTTTAGATAACACAGCGATGTCTCACTTTAGGAAATGCAGTGACACATGACATATGGGGAAACTTACTCAGCTAATTTGACCATCTTTCATATATAGTCCCACACTGACAAACACCTGCCTGTCACCCAGGCTAAAGACAAATCCATCTTTATGAAATCTTACACTGAGCTCTATTAGTATTCAGGGGAAAACCACAGAAATACAGTTAGAAATGTCAACTTGTTTGTGGTAGATGCAGACTGCACTCTCCCCCCCAATTTATCTGGATGTTATGTTCCAGTTTGGACTACAACAGTTCCATTTTGATAGGTATTACACACTTCACTGACTGACTAGTCACGTGGCAGTACACCTTCTCTCACGTTACAAAGTACACATAGCCATGTACCAGTTTTTAATCTTAAGCTTTTCCCTGTGTGTTCTATAACAACCTCCGCAGGTTTATACCATCAAAGCAAAGGCGTTTCTCAGCCATTTTGTCTCTTCAGCATTGCCACAATATTTACCCATTTTGTTTCACTTTAGATTCTAGTCCTTTAACTTTCATTATGAATTGCATAACCAACACCATGTGAAGACTTTTACTGTTTATATTTCTGTATCTTCAATTCTATTTATAGTTTATTTTTCCTTCTTCCTGTAGAAGATACTGTGACAGCGTTCTGAGAGGGCACAGTGCTCATCAACTTGCCCTCTTATCACAACTGTACAAGAATACAAGAAGGGTACTGTAGGAAACTCATTGGTCTAATACAGGATAAAAGCAGCTTATTCTTAAGGAATGACAGATAACTTTGTAAAAGGGAGACATTCAATTTTAAGTACAATACTTGGTATTAAACCAACAACACACGTTAAAAGAAAGTAAATATTGGCATGGTAGTAGTTCTGATGTGTGCCCTTTTTTTTTTTGCACAGGAAAAATAACCCTGAAGCGAATGGAATAAATCATCTCTGACATAGCACTGACCTCAGCTCGAATATTCCAAAGATGAATTGGAGGAACTGGCTAGAATCCTTACTAGATTTCTCTTGAAATCAGATAGTCAAGCAATGCCAGAAAATGCTTCCATTTGTCTGAGGTACAAACATCAGATCAGATTTTCACTTGATGTGAGCTGACATTCTCAAAGGAGTGATCTCGGTTTACAACACTTGAGATATAGCCCAGAGCCTCTGTGTCTGCAAGGAGGACTATAAGCAGAAAGAGATTGAAGTTTGTTAGAAATAAGGTCAATGGACCGTTCAAGGTCACTGTACCGAAAGAAATCTTTCCTTTGGTGCCTTTGTGTATTTGCATCAACAAAGGCTGTATGGCCTTTTAAGCTCAGATACTTAGACCTAGCTTAGCCTATACAGTCCTAGGATCTCCCATTCCACCTCTCACCTGTTGGGGAAAAAAATGGTGATCCAGTTGCTATTACTAAGTATCTCAGAATTTATTCAGCTCATAGCACCACTCTTACAGTCACTTTTGTATTCTTTTCTGATGAAATATAAAAACTAACTCTCAAATACCTGAGTTTCTCTTGCAAATACAGGATTTGCTACTCTTTCTATTGTTAAAAGTCATAACTATTTCATAAACAAATCAGTGTGGGTCTGATCAGCTCTTACTAGTCTGCAGTGCATTCAGAACAGACTGAGAGCTGGTTGAACTAGCATCAGAGCTCTTTAGGCACAGTCCAGATCTCCACTGTGTGCTTTCTGGTAGCTGGTGCAACATCATTGTCCTACCAGCACCTGCTTTTCCCAGTGTGCAATTCTGGCACTCTTAGGACTTTCGACTCACTGTTGGTCCCACCACTGCCCAGCTACCACTGGCCAGAATCAATTTCTACTCCCTTCCTGTTCATCAGGCTAGTATAATAACATTTCACTGTGACAGTGTAAAATTATTTATTACTTCAGTTGCATTTTTACCATACCTCCACTACATATAAAAAGCAAATACCTTCATAATTGCATGATCCTCTAGACTCTGCTCCCACATGGATCTCAATGCTAATACTTGGTGAGAAATAGAGATGCAAGAAATCCCATAGGAATCTCCAGGTTAAAGAAAACCATGGAGAAGATTGGTTATACTCCCATTCTCTTGGACAAATCTGGTGTATATCAAGCCTGACTACTTGGAATGCTTATATGTTAAATAGACTTTTTGTTTGTCTGTTTGTTTGTTTGATTTTTTTTCTTACTCAGATATATACTCAATGAAAGAGGATAGTTGTCCAACCTAAGCAGAGACACAGAAGATTTTGATACCCAGGCAAAGAACATTTAAACTTCAGTGACCTTTTTCAGTAATATTGACTTCCACAAATCTATCAGCAGGAATTGCATATCAGATACTTGTATAAAATAGTTGATACAGAATTGGCTTTTATTTTCATGGCATGAGTTTACATGGCTTAAAGGAAACATAGTCTGAAGAAATATCTTTCTTCACAAGTAGACTTTAACATTACACAAGATAGTCTAGTCAGAGCTGCACTTTGTACGGAGCTAATGTATCAAAGTAGGCTAACAATCTAGACGGGATTTAAAATGTTAACAAGGTATCATTTCATTTTTCCTTTTAATGTAGTGAACGGGAAAGCAGTTAAAAAAACCCCAAAACAACAGACCTACACAAAGTGGAAATAAAATTTGGAAACACAAATTCACTTAAAATGAAACTATTTCATTACACCTCTCAAGTGCTTTGTAAGTATTGAGAAGCCTCAAAGTTCTTGTATATTAAAAAAACCCCATGGATTTCATAGTTTCATGAGATAACTACCGTATAATTTCAAGACCTCTGAAATACAAGAAAAAGCACATCGTCTGAATTTCATATAATCTGTATATTACATATCATCAAGATTTTCAGAACTCACTGGTTTCACTCTTTAGATAGCATTAAGGTTGTTCAGTAGCCTTTTTTGTGGTGTTTTTTTGGTTGGCTTTTTTTTTTTAAGAATCTTATTCTGAATACTTTTGAGTTTGATCCAAAGTCTGTATCTATTATTCAAATTCTTGATTCTCAAAAAAACATAAAGGGACAGTTTCTTCCAAGCTGAAAGTCCAATTATTTGAAAATCTGGGCTTTCTATATACCTAAAAAAGTGGATAATTCAAAATTTATGTGTCAGCAAATTATCACATCCCAGGTTCTGATGTTCTCTCTAGCTATTTTTTTAATACCTTGTTTTTTCCTTCTTCCCATTACGTTTTAATGCCCTGGGATCCATGTTACTGAATCAGCAGCTTGAGAAGCATATGTTACAGCTCACTGGCAGAATCAATTAAAAAAATAAAGCATCACCACCAACAAGAAAGCAAATTAACATAATTCCAAATCATTCAGTGCAATGTACATCATATACATCTTCATATTCCAGTTTAATTTCTAGCAAAAATATTACTATAGAAAGAAACGTTGTCTAATACACAACCACTTTCACAAAATGGCTATTACTGAATTCCAGTCCACGGTGTCTTCTGTACTAACACTCTCATGGACTGCAAAAATCATATTGATAGCACAAGTAAAATGTGCTTCTTAATCAAAGTACGTAGAATCTACTTACACTAATGGCCAATGTTACCTTTTTATTACACTATGGTATAAAAGTACAAATTGATACAAAGTAAACTAATTTTGCAAATAAGCTATTTTATTCAGACTCAACATTCTATAATGTGTTATAAAAATCAACCTTTCATTGCACATTTCCACATAACATGATATTTATTGGTTTCCAGGAATCACTGCATCAAGTTTAAAAACTTACTATTCTGAATTGACTAGCTATCAATTGTGGCAACTTGATTTTACTACATGAAAATGTAGAAGTAGGTGGAATGAAGGAGTAATCATTCAGGTTTCTCACATTCTGTGTCAAAGCTTGACAAGGATAACACAACTTGACAGCTGCTCTTTTGCATACAAAAGGCAGAAATACTTCCATATTCCACCTGATTAGGTAAACCCTGTAGGGTGTTACGTGACATAAAAATAGTAGTTTGCATTGAAACTAACGTGATCACTGGTAACAGCATTTGAGCATTAATCCACAAAGGTACAGCAA
This sequence comes from Ceryle rudis, assembly GCA_033439905.1. NCBI lineage: Eukaryota > Metazoa > Chordata > Aves > Coraciiformes > Cerylidae > Ceryle > Ceryle rudis. The sequence goes on from JAAGNO010026551.1 coordinate 38,030, forward strand.
TGAGGACATACAATACACTACCATGCAGCTAGGTATGAATGCAATGCTAAAATCTGCCATTAAGCAGAAGAATATTATTGTCCAGACCTTTAGTAAGACTAAACCCCACAATGTGTCTGTTCCAAGTATCTTAACTTGTGCTTTTTCTCACTGTATGCAAACGGTCAAGATACTTGAATGTGAAGTGTTCCCTGAATTCATTATACTTCTTCTGGATATGGAATTACATTAATTTTCCATTTCTCTCAGAATACCAAATCATAATGTATGTGACAATAGTGTTTTGCTTATTACCTTCTATGAGGACAGGCAGAGAGAGTTGGGGTTGTGCAGCCCAGAGAAGAAAAGGCTCCAGGGAAGGCTTAATTGCATTCTTCCAGTACTTAAAGGGGACCTATAAGAAAGCTGGAGAGGGACTTTCTACAAGGGGTTGTAGTGCTCAGACAAGGTGTAAAGGCTTTCAGTTGAAAGAGGGTAGATTTGGATGACATGTAAGGAAGGAGTTCTTCGCTATGAGGGTGGTGAGGCACTGTAGCAGGTTGTCCAGAGATGCTGTGGGTGCCCCATCCCTGGAAGTGTTCAAGGCCAGGTTGAATGGGGTTTTGAGCAACCTGGTTTAGTGGTAGGTGTTCCTGCCCACAGCAGGGGGGCTGGAATTAGGTGGTCTTTAAATTCCCTTCCAACCCAAACTATTCTATGATTCTATGAACTTGCATAAACAGCAAATATAAAACAAAGAACATTTGTATTCATCCTATCTGCTTTAAGTATGAAATACTAAGCATCTCCTTATTTCTCCCCTAGTGGAGTCATAGCCTACAAGATGTTCCAGCTGTTGAGAACAGGAAGTGAGACTGCATGAAAAAAACCCAGTGTCTGGTACTTTTTCAAAATCCTTAGGATACAGACTGAAAACACCAAAAGTTTGGGAAGCACTTAAAAAGTATTTAAATTTTAAAGACAGGAGGCAACAGCAGTTTCTGTGTATCAAGCTCAGGTCAGCCAGACCTCTCCTTCTCACCTTGCTGTCATTCAGACCAGCATCGAGATTGTGCTATATAAAAGCTGATTGGAGCTATAAGAGACACTAATTAAAAAATGGAAAAATACACCGACAGCTCAAACATCCCCCATAACGTGCCACCTATAGTAAGAGACTGCAGCAGGTGTTTAGAGAACTTGGTGTTACATTACTATATCACCAGTATGCTCAGGAGAGAACAGCTTCAAATGGGGGAAAAAATAGCAGGTCTCTGCAATACTATTTACAAAAAAAAAAAACCCAACAAAACTCTTAAATTAGTACCTCAAAGCATCATATTGCATACCTATATCACCGTATGATAAAGGCAGCCACTCAAGCATATAGTATCATATACATTAATTGGTCAGTAAAGGACCTTCTTCCAAAGACCATGCTTTGAAATACCACTTTTAATTCTATCAAATAATTCAGGAATTATCCAACAAGAAGACATTACGCTGTCTTAAGACATGATACACTTTCCAAAAACAATAAAGGCAGCACACATTTAAAAGAAAAATAAGGAGTAAGACTTCATTTTCAAAGGCTTGCTGGAAAATAAATCAGAGAAAAGTAGCTTAAACAAAACCCTAATCTTTTTTTAACCAAATGGATTAGGCAGATGTGTAAGCATATACTACATTTACATAGAAAAAAAAATGTTGTTCCAGGCCTATATTCTGATTACATTTCTTAAATTAAGCCCTTGTATTCATTTCAATCTGTGAAGCTCATAAAAGAATGTGTGCATTAATCCTTTCCAACATTTATAGTAACTATTAAGTTAATACTAGCTTATAATACATCACTCGTACATACACATTTATATTCTGCCCTGTGGGTTTACTTAACATTGACCAAGGGACTCTTTCTTTGGAAAAATATACTCTTGCTTGTAATAATCTATGTTGAGAGAATAAAGAGAATAGACTAAACGCAAATAAAAAATATTCTGATACCAAATCTTTTGGGAAATTCCATAAACAGTGGCCAAAATCTGCTGACCTCACGCAGGTGGAATAGTACCCTGATAAGCAGTCATAGTAAAGTTGTCTCTGCTGAAAAAACCAAACCAGGTCAGTAAACCCGAGGGAAACATAATCTTCCAGTAAATCTAAATCTCTAGGTGTACACACTCTGTGGTTATGATGAGTGTGTATGAGCAATAATAAAAATTACTAGTGACGAGACTAAAATGAGGAAGAAGACCGCTAGGCTTGACAGCACCACGGTTTTAGTAAACATACAGTCTGATTTGGACAATCTTAAATCCTTTGCTTCCTAGATGAGTATTTATTATTCTTAGGCACTTCCTAGGTTCAAGCATGCGTGTTCAAGTACAGGTTTGTGCATATGTCCTCATCATCCTTAATCATTTAAAACATTGCAATACACTGTATTTACAGACTTCTGTATATAGCCATCATGTAGTGAAAGGTACTAGATGGCATGCAAAGGGTCAGAAAAGATTATGTGCTTGCATGATGCTTATTTTATCTTGTAGACAGGTAGTAGGTAGTACCAACTCTGATTAAGATTGTGTTTCATTTCTTATTCATACAACTTCAAAAAGTTAATTTCAAAACTTTTGAGATTATCAGACATTCAAGAGAAAGATGATAGGAAGGAATACTTTGCAGCCCTATGAAAATCAGTTTCCATTCAATCAAGTTATAACTGAAAACTTGCTGTTTGCACATACTTAGAAGAGACTACTTGGAGCAGGACTTTTCCATTACTTTCAGCTCTTTACTATGGTCAGCTGTACCAGGAATAAGACTCTAAATTTAAGGGAGGTGAATTGAGAACTAGATGGGCAACAGCAGGTCTGAATGAAATCCGAGGGAGGAAAGAGCAAGATTAACTCGGTGGTTGAGTAATTAAAAGGGAGACTAAGAAGTGTTAGTTGCTATGTTATTGGGGTGACTTAAGAAATAATAAGGAACCAGATGGAGACAGAAAACTAGTGGGAATGACCGAGAAAAAGGTGGTGAAGAAAGGGGAAAGTCATCACATGGCATGAGGATGTGAAAGAAGTTGAATGTAGGGAATGCAGGGTGTTGGAGAAGATGGCAAGAAAGGGAAAAAAGGCAATCTGGTGGTTCAGGAAAAAAAAAAAAAAGGTATCTAGGATGATCTTAATCACAAACTATCCAGGGTAATGAAATCCTATCCCTGCATTGTTGGCAAGTAATTTTTTACATTCTGAGACATTGTGTATTTCTGAGACATTTACTTCCCATACTAGAGTCTCTATCCCAAATTCTGTGGAGTTGGAGCTCCAACAGAAGATATGTTATTATGTTTTGAACATTTATATAAAGCTAACTTTTTTCCAAAATTCAGGTCCCAGGTATCTTAATATGAGATTCGTTTCCTATCAGTCACTTTTCTGGGACTGGCAGAATACTGCTAAAATGTTATAGAGCACTAAAGGGAAAGAACACCTTCCACACAACGTTTGTTTCCTGAGATAGCACACATAATGTACGTCAAGTTACCCATTTCTGAGTACCACAGATAACATCTTCTAACACAAGGCTTTTGAAGAAACACTTAACTGGGTCCTTAAGAATACAGGCCCAGACATAAATATGTTTATAGTATTTAATAGCATTTAAAGCCAGATTTATACATACAATCATCTTGCCTGACTTTCTGCATAGCACAAGGCATAGAAATGCACTGAGCTCCCAAAATTAAAATACATTCATAGCACACAGCTATGCATATGATGATGGGTATTTTTTCTCCCTACATCATCTAGTGTATCTTTTGTTCTCAATCACTCTCTTAATGTACATCGAAATCCTGTGCCTGGGAACAAGGGACTGTACAAAAAGACCTTAAAAGATAAAGACATTAGTCTCTATAACTTAAAAATAAACCCCATCACTTGAAGGACAAATCTTCTACACACTTTCCAACATATTAACTGTGAAATCCTGGACACTGTGGCCAAGAGTTTTCACTTAATGAAATGACAGTTATCTTTTGAATGTTTGCAATTAAGCAAATTACAACAGTTTAACAAATAATAAATACATTGAGAGATTTGGTGAAACTATATCTAAAGAAGAAGGAAACACTTTTTCTCTGTGAGGTTGACCAAGCACTGACACAGGTTGTCCAGAGAGGTTGTGGTATCCCCATCCATGGAAAATACTCAAAAGTAATTTGAACCTAGTCCCTCCTGGGCAAGTGGCT
>JAAGNO010026551.1:42360-84376 GCA_033439905.1 Ceryle rudis
CAGAGAGGTTGTGGTATCCCCATCCATGGAAAATACTCAAAAGTAATTTGAACCTAGTCCCTCCTGGGCAAGTGGCTCGAGGCGACCAGAAAGGTTGGACTAGATGAGCTCCTGAGGTCCCTCCTGTGGTATCTGAAAGATCAACATTTCCTCACCTACTTCTGCAAGAAATGGCGTAAGCTGAAGGGCCTTTGTTTACACCTCTGGGCTGAAATAATTTCCTAAAATCTACGTGAAGTGGTGCAAAGCTTTTGCTAATTTTCTCATGTAGTTATTATTTACATCTATGTTTATGTAGATGCATCATATCACTGCAAGACTTTGTGTCAAGTTTTGAAGATGTAAGGCTTTTGTGTATTTTTTGTTTGTGTATTTGCACAGATACTGTTTTTCTTGTATGATAAAAGCAATTTACTGCCTTTTTTTAAGGTTAGTACTCAAACCCCAGCTTCCATGTACTTATTATTCATCAGAGTTGATTGTACTTTAGCTTCTTTATGGACTCTTTAAAATACACACTAATAAAAACTTATTAGCTTTTTATTATCAACTGTCTCAACGTACAAATATTGAAAGCTGCAGGGATTTTCTGGTCGCTGTGAGCATGATCTAGCAATCAATGCATTTGTTTTACTGTCACTGGTAGTTGATGTTTCTGAAAAGGTAACAAATTTTTAGTATCATCCAGGCAATTTGCAAACAGACTTCTGCCTTTAAGGGTGCTTCATTTATTTTAACACAATATAGGAATGAATTCAATCTGGGTAAGCTATTATGATTTACTAACACCTTCCTTTAGCTGATGTTCCACAGCTGGCTAGGCAAAAAAAAAAAAATCTATGTTAGAAACACACCAGGTATTTAGGACATTAACCCGCTATAAATTCTTTGAAGTCAATAGGTAGGATTTAAAAATCAATGGAAGGATATAGCTCAAAAGTGCCTTTTCCAAAGCTATAATGGCACAAATATTATCACTGAGCACTCACTTATATGTAAGATCTGAACATTTGAAATAAAAGCCTAGAGATCTAGAAGCATGAGGTGACATTGAAATCAATGCATTTAAGTCCCTAAATAGCTCATCTGATTCATCTCACCAACAAGAATATATGATTGTCTCTAGAACAGACAGGCATTTATATTAGCAGTGCTTTTTGTGGTGGAGTACTTTGAAGTCTGCTCCTTTAAAAGTGGTTATAGAATGACATTGGAGAGAAAACAAGATAAATGTTTTAGTGAGGAATTACGTGGTTGAGAAATCATCCACAAGGGATACTCTTTGCAACAGATTTCAGTGATTTTTGCATGAGTATGCTTTGGATACATTTGAGGTGGTTTTGGTGGACGATGCCTATAAAAGTGAGGAAGCAGATACTAAATTCTCACGGGAGAATTAAAGGAAGTGTTAATCTCTATTTTCGGTCTCTTAATGGCACCTGACCCTATATCATATAAGACCAGAGAAGTTGGCTCCATGGTGAGTCAGTACTCTAAAGAAAATACGTTACTAAACAAACCTCTGTAAGAGTAGTCCCGATTAGAAAATACAATTCAACTGTAGCGTGCATGCCACACCTCCCAAATACTATCACCAAGTAAACATACAACTCAGATTTGGCTATTCCAACCATTTAAGTAATACAATAATAAAAACTGCAGAAACAAGGGGATAAACAAACATTAAGGTATCAGAAAAAATGTTACTCTTCAGAAGTCAAATTTTCTCTGCAGTAAACAGAATTGGTACCAATATTAGAAAAAGGATAGTGCTATACTCTTGCTTAACAGATGCCAAGTAAAAATAAGAGATGATAATATCTAAGTTCATGCAGACACACTGACTGATGCTGAACATATTCCCACTTCAGTTGTAGCTGTACAACTGCAGAGCCCCTGTCTCTGGTGGGGATGATTTTGCCCACATTATGATAATACCTTGCAAAGAAATGTAGCAACAGCATAGTGGTATGTATCTTGTGCTGGATCATTGCTAACAGAGGCCCATTTGCCAAGGACTTTTGGAAATAGAAACCTAGATCTGTAAAAAACCCTCTAATTTCTTGCTATGCGAACACACACTTTAAAAAGCCTTTCACCAAAATGTGCACTTCAAAATTTTCCAGGAGGCATTTTTTTTTTACATTAACACAGATACTTTTTTCATTTTTACTGCAAGCTGAAATGTTTCTGTAATGTTTCCATGACAAACTGGGTAACAATACATTTAATATTTCCATCAAATAAATTATATTTCTGTTCTATGTTTCTATACAAAATTAATTTTGTAAGCTCTAACCCCAGAATCATCCGAGACTGTAAAACTCTAAACCCAATAGGGCTTAATAATTCCACCTGTTTATATTACTAAGACCTGCAATTCCCAAGTGTGTCTATTATCCCCTTAGAGGTTAGGACACTGAATCTCCTGATCCTTTCATTCACAGATTATTTCAGGCCAACAAGGTAATGGTGTGATTACAGCCTTTGTACAGGGCTTCCACCAATGCAAAACCAGTTGGAGGGTTAGCCCAGCAATAAGCTTCACCAGCTTGTGCCTTCAAAGGTGAATACCTAGTTCTACAGTAGAGAATTAATTTATGTTTTCTTTGTGCTTTTCTGACAACAATCCAGGTCCTATATGCCAGGCACTACTGATGGAATGATCCACCCTGGAATAGTGGGTGGTGTGCCTGAGTGGTGGAATACCAACTGTGTCCCCTGAAATCTGAGGTCTCATTTTAATTCACTGCTCTCTGGAAATTTAGGGAGAGCTTGAAGTGGGCTGTTGTGATAATGTTCTAAGCTTGTAAAGCCTGTAGCCTTATAAGACTTGGCAATCCTTTTATTTAACATAAAGAGTTAAAGTTTTTTTTTTTTTTTTTTTTGTACAAATACAACTACTGATTCAAACTTTTCAAATAATTTGAAATCTTCATAAAAATTTTCTTTCCAAGAATTACTAGAGAAAAGAACTCTTTTTCATCCAGAAATGGGATAATCAAAGTTTATCTGTACTCTCAGAACTGAGGTATTTATTGTTCCACAGGAGTAAAGATGTTGGATTGCACTGGTAAGGGTGTTTTGTGCATTTCCCAATTAACTCCAGTGCTGGATACCCAAGGAAATGCCACATCCTTCAACTACTCTGAAAGGAGTAAGGAAGAAGATGAGTTTGCTGAGGAAGTTACGAAACAGAAGAGTACACTTAAGTCACATTTTTCTGACAGAGTAGGCATGGAAAGCTCACCTAGGTATACATCAGGGGTGTCTCAGAACCAAGTCTTCAGCATACTGCAGGACGTGCTTGGTACTTTGCAAGACAGCTCTTAGTCATAAAAATATATTTTACATATAAAAATACAGCAGATGTCCTTCCAAAAATCCTATCTTAAGTGTTATTCCCTCTCATTATGTTTTATACATTCAGAAACAGACATTTGAGATATACTGTGAACAGTGCAAAAGACTTTTATGTTTATAAAAACACGCACTGCAGTACCTGTAAGTGCCAGCTGAAAGAAAAGTTGAGAAAGGTTTCATCTTCAGAGAAATTCTGGTCCAAGTTGAACTTTTGTTTAGCAAGTTGGAAGCAAACATCTTAGAATGCAGAGAATCCTCTCATTTCTTTCCAGCTAAGGTAGTCTCAAACACATCAAGTCCTGCTTTGAAGTAAACCTGAGCTGAATTGATGCTGTTCAGCACCTCTGACAAGGCTGCTTGAAGGGTCTCATTTGACTGATGTAGTTTGCAGTGCTCCAGTGCCTCTAGCAGTACTGAAAACTGGCTTGGCCTTTCATCTAGTCTGTAAAGAACATTTCTAAAAGAGAACAATGGAGAATGGTAAACTTTTTACTCAAAACAATTCATGAGAAATCATCAAGAAAGCCTGCAAGTATCAGTCACGCTTTACAGATGATACATATTCACACAGTAAAGCTGACCCAGGGCAAACTGAAAGACAGCTGCATATTTATTATAGCTTTGTAAACCACATCTGCTCATTGATCTAGGTGTGTGTACATTAAAACATTCAGTAAATCCATCAAAGAAATCTCACATTCCTCTTTTGACCGTTGGAGAATTTATTCAAAATCATGAGCCCATACCTATAACACCCTCCATGAAACTTTTCATGTCTCAGCTGGATTCCATTTATTCTGCTCTAAAAAAAGTTTGGTTATTACTGTGGACCCTAGGTATGGATTCCCCCCCACCTGCTCCCATTATGTACGTGATACTTCAGAGATGCAATTCTAGCTGCATTGAAGTCAATGGCAAAACTCTCCCTGCCTTCAGCAGCGCCTTTATTTCATCAATAATCATTTGTGGCATCAGAACAAGAGCGACCCATCTTTAAAGTCACACATTTGAGGAAGGAAATAAAGGGAATGTACAGGGAATTACTCATGAAACAATCTGTGTTTTCCTGTAATATCTGCAAGACTTTTTAATGGCTCATATAAAAATACATGCAAAGTTAATGTCTGATCCCTTGGAAATGTTATCTTATGACATGATGAAGGCTCAGAATTTCAAGCTAGTCAGTGATTTCAGTGGGACTCTTTGAAGCAGGCTATAAATGTTATCTAAAAGCAGGTGTAATCATTATCTTAATTAGAAGAGCATATAAATATCATAGATCTCCACCCAGGAGCTTTTTTGATTGTAAACAAAAGTGAGAGAAATTTGAAACAGGAAAGCTACATGTGATTTGGTGCAGGATCCTTAAATACGAGGCAGGTGTTCACGGCAGGAGAGAAGTTGTTTCACAGAATGAAACCAGCAAGAAAGCAGGACAACTTAGATACTGTTAGTAACTTAATTACGTGACAGAACAGGCCCAATGGCAACTCTAAATTAGTAACAAAACTGCCAGTCACCTACAAGATGGATGACCACAAAAGTGTATCTTAGTATTACAGGAGTTGCCAGTCTACAAGGGTAATGCAGTAGCCCAGTAAATGACACCACAGAACATCTCCCATCTTCTGCTATGTTTTCCAGTTTGAAAAAATGCTTCGAATGAGAGGCAATGTTTTTCAAAGATATGATGTAACTCCCATCCTCATAACACAATTTTTCAGTCCTTATGTTTTTGCCTTCCTATATCAGGTATACATCCAAACCCAGCAATGTGCAATAGGAACAGTAAGCTTTTTATCCCCTGACAGAAATACTTCTGGCCATTTTGAGCGTTTAGCAATGCAAGACATAGTAATTTTAAACAGAGGAGGGAAACGGTTCGAATCCAGCATTGCATCAGAAGGATAGTTTTTATAGTTTAAGTAGTAAGTCATCACTGACCTAGACCATTTAGACTGAAACAGGTTAGGAGCAATTGCAGAAACAGCTCAGCGGGGACAGAAACCTCCATCAAGAGGACAGTATCAAGCAGATGTGCCAATAAACTTCTTCAGCTTGCACAGTGGCAGCCAGAGGACAATGGCCTGCTTCCCCAGTTCTGAGCTGATGCTGCTGATCCTTGAGACTATGATGCAGCTTACACTCAAAGGTAACCAAAGTTACATTATGGACTGTTCCTAAAAGCGTCTCTGTGAAACAGTAAATGAAAACTATGTGTGTTGAGAAACAGGTAAATTCTTGGTTGGTTGATTGGTTGGTTTTTAAGGATAGACTGTGATATGGGAAATACCGTAGTTTTCAAAGTGGGCACTGATTTTCCTCCCTCTGAAACCAATTCAGAGACTCCTGCTGAGATCAGTGCAAGCAGAACCAGGCTTTTGAAGAGCTCTCCTCTATAGTTCCTATAGCTCACAGGGAGACAGAAGCCTGTTCACAACTTGCCAAAGCCCTTGAACAGCAGGGGTAATTCCAGATATAATCACATTACTTTCTACTCTCAGGAGGCATGTGACAGTCCTAGCTGGTTGCTGGGAGAGTTTGACTGAGCTAGAATTCTGCTCCAAATGCCTACAACACTGGCATCTTGATTTATATCAGGGTCCCTCTATTCCTTTATTAGAGGGTAGTGTCAACGAATACAAATGTCATAAGACAGTAACCATCAGCAGAGCAACACTAACTCAGACTACTAGAAATCAGACTCTAAAGAGAGGATGACCTGAAGACTGGAACATTTGGTGACTGCTGAGAGTGGTGAATAAGAACAGATCTTCTCCTCTTCCACCTTCAGTCATGCTCTAATAAGGCATGCAGGCTTTAAAAATACGGTTTACTTTGACGTACAAGGATGCTAATGCAGCTGAACTTTACTGCCATGATTTGGGAATCACGGGTCATTCCACTGCAGTTCCACAGGCAAGTGATTCCTAGCCTGCCCCTCCTGACTAGGGTACAAACCAGTGTCTAACGAGAAGAGCTGACGAATGAAAGAGACAAGCAGTCTGCTGTGATCATTTAAAAGAAAATCCTAACTTTTGCAAGAGTAATGTGAATTCAGCACAGACGATTGCATACTATGACAGAACTTTTAGAAGTTTTTTTTTTATATAATGCAAATAATAATAAGTAACATTATACGGCACCTGGTTTTTTTCAGATTTTCTGCTAGGAATTCTCACCAGGGTCTTATATTTTCCAATTATTTATCTTTGCTTGGCAAGCCATGGCACTCCTTTGTTGCATAAAATGATTTCTCCCTTTATGCATGTTCATGGGAGTCACTTTATACAATTTTACTTCTTATCTCTAAGTTTCATCAAATGAAAAAAATGCTTAGTCCAGTTTATCACTTCCAAGCCTTTACAAGTCAAAAAGTGTTTTCATTAAAGATTACACATGGACTGAAAAATAAAACCCTGCCATTTCATTGGCAGAAGATATCACTGTGACCACAACATGCTTAATGATACCGAAAGACTAATTTATACTGTGAAATTCAATTACTTAAACATTTCTTAATACAAATTGGTTTTGTAGCCTACACCTCTGAAACAACAATTCCAGCCTCTGGCCTAATTGCTTAAATATCTACCTTCACCTTTAACTATTTTGATCTCACAAATAATTCACACAGTCAGCCTGACCCACGCAAAACACAAAGAGACTTCTAAACTGAAAAGTGTAATACATTACTGATGACACTAATGAAATTACAACACACATCATTCATCTTAATGGGCTTGTTTCAATGACACATCACAGTGACCTGAAAAGTGTAACACTGGAGTAGGAAACCTAATTAATGACTTCAGGCAGTAGCACTGAAAGAGGCAAAATGGCTCCAAAGAAAAGAATAAGTCTTAGTAAAACTAAAGCAAAGAAATGATAAAAATGAATTCTAAAAGAACTTCTTCTATACGTTTTATGAGCCCTTTGCAGGCCTGGGAACATAAGCACTATTGATCAAAATAATTCCATCAGAATTGCTGTTTTGCATTATGACAAACAATGTAATGTCAGCCCCATCAGACCAGCGTGAATTTGACAAATTCTCGAATGACACATCAAACTAAAAATACATTGACTTTAACACAACTTCAAACTATTTTGGAGCTTAAATTAGAACAACGGGACAATACAAGATAGAACTCGATTACTACGTTATTCTTGTCATGAAAAAGGATTCTTTAGCTTACAAGAAAAGTTTGTTTATAGATAATGTACAGCAGAAGCTGAATTATTCAGGTACTTACAGACAGCCTTCTAAAAGCTTATGTTTGAGATTCTGAGAAGTAATTATTAAATCATTAGGACACAATGGCAAGTATACAGTCCCACATGAAATGAGTGCACGTTTTCTCTGTGGAATCACTTCAGAATTTTTTATAGATAAATGCTATGGGCAGCCTCTATCTATTCCAGTTATAACACAGTGTGCGGACACTAGAGATACTTCAGCATCCAAATAAATTCAATTTCACAGCCCCCTAAATTATTTTTTCTTGTACTCTACAAGAAAGAAAAGCACATCAGAATAGGGATTCTCTGCATTTCCCTTTCTCTTAATGTGCAGCTTTGAATGTACTCTTCTTACATCTAGGAGTTTTCATTCCTGTTTTTAAAACATAAAATATTATTAACTTGGCAAATAAATAAATGCATTCTCATAATAATATTTACATGTTGTGACTGCCAGTTCCACAGGTTGTTTATTTATTGTAGGACTTAAAAATATTCTAAATTATTCTTCCCTGGAAACTGCATGATCTGATTTATACCAGTCTATTTACACTAGTTTGTACCTCAGATATTTTTACGGTGAAGGTACGGAAAGCTTTCCTTCTTCCTCTTGGTCCCTTATCCTTTTGATCTCCAACAGTGCTTCTTCATTCCTCTCTTTTTATATTTTAAACTGTTTTGACACCCACGTGCAGTTCTTTTATCTCACCTAATTTATTTCACAGCACTATTGTGGCAGAAGGTTTATAATTATAAAATTACAGAGGCTAGTCATGTAAGACTAACTTTTATCAGGATAAAATTTATGCTCTGGTAAACTGTCATTCCATGTTATTATAGCTGATCCAGAGGAAAAACTTTTTTTTCTACAATGTTAATTTCTTGCTAGATTGAACAGTGGAAGTCACCAGCTCTGGGGCGTGTGATGGAACAACATGCATGGAAGATGGGGATATGGCAGCCAACCTTTAAGGGCAACTTAGCCGTTATTATCACTCTATTCCTTCAGTACCCAAAGTCGCCACAAACTCAGTATGTCATATTTAAGGATCCTTTATCTGTAATATGTTGTTCCTAAGTTTTGTTTGCTACACATCCTATCCTTTTTTAAGAGCCATCAGCTGACATCACTTTGTTCTCTCATTTATAAGACTGCAGATTGTTCCACCAGTATTATTACAGAAAGTGAAATATTTAAAGCAAGTATACTCAAGGGTGAGTGTACACGCAAAGACATGTATTCGCACAGTATCAGCATTTGATAAGCTACGGGTAATCTAGATATCAAAACTAAATAAAATCTAACCAACTGAAAAGCACTTCAAAGGCATTGTTATGTGACAGTGGTAGACCAGATCAATTCTGTCCCTGTCAGATATCTTGCATAAGAGACAGGACACTTCTAATTGAGTCAGTTATGGCAAATGGAGGTTATGGTAAGTCTGCGTTTAACAAAACCCTGTTGGGACATGGGACTACAAGGAGGTAATTATTTCAGGTTTGAATTAATTTCTGAGAGGCCAATTTAGGATAAGGCTTGCTAAAAAGATAAATCCTGATTTTGGCAGCTCTGTGAAGTGTCTTGAGGCCTGCCAAATAAACAAAGGAAAAAAGAAAAGCCAAACTGGAGTGACAGTTGGTTACAAGACACATTATCTTTGATTTCCCTATAGTTATCTTTCGATTACAGTACTTTTTTGAAAGGTAATGAATGCATTGTCATAAAACACACTAATCTCTTACTGAATTATCACTGAAGCCCAACCCCAGCTTCAGCATAAGCTTCAGCATGGGCACTACAGGCCTGGTTGGAAGGGTCACTGCTCTGCTGGCCATGGCACTGTGCTTGGCTCCCCATCCTTTAGGGAGCAACTGGTCCTCATCACCCCCTGACAATCTTCACCTAAAGAGGTGACCTTACCACACTTGACTCTACAAACACCCATCCTAACTTTACCTACAGACCTTTCTGCCTTTAAACTTATCCTGGTGATCATCACAGATTCATCTACTAGATTCCAGTTTGCATCTATGAGCATTCAGAATCCTAAAGAGAAAGTGAAAATCTATTAAGGAAATCAAGCCAAGTAAAGGTTGTTTGGGGATTTTTTAATGACCAAAACTCAACATTGACAGAAAGCATTCACTTTCACTTCTCTTTTGAAATATGTAAGAAAATTATTCTTTTGATAGTTGAATAATTACAGTCAACAGAAAAGATTGACATAAAATAAACTAAGTGAATGTTAAGCTTGATTTTCCGATAATAGGACAGTGCTCTGTGGCAGCTTGGAAATGATAACGGGATACTATATCTATGACAACCTGTAGCTAAACTTTTTCACTTTCATTAAATAAACAGTAATTGCTTCATTTCTTCCTGTAATTGTTTATATTTTTTGTGGCTTATGATAGCAGAACAGCTTCTAGTATAATATAAAACAGCCATGAACAAATAGAAGCTGGAAGCTTGATGCAAGGCTGCAGACCATAATAAGCAGACTGATGTTCTGGAACAGCCTCGAATGTCACTAGTTTAAAGACTGAGTTTGAGTAAAATCAAGCTTCAATAAAACACCTGTTTTCAAGGGCTGAATATCAACATTACCTTTCACTCAGTTTTTCTCCTGTTGAAAATTTTCTGAATTTAAGAAACTTAATTCTTTCTTACTTTGGAGTAAATACGATTAGTAAGTAAAAAGAATCAATTCTACAGCTTCAACAGTACAGAAAAACTTAATAGAACTAAAATGGAAAGAAAAAAGAAAAATTAGGATGCATTTGTTCTTCAGAATTTGCAAGCGATTATTTACCACTGCTGAAGAGCAGTCTTCTAATTAATTTGGCATGATTTTCTCTGGGGTTTTATACAAATTAATTAAGTGATTTTATCTAGAAGTTCCTGAAGAACCCACAAAACACACTGTCAGGCTCTTTGCTGTAGAGTTTTTGAGCCCTGTATGCAGCTGATGAGTGAATGGTATATAATCCACAGAAATGTAAAAATTTCTTGAAAATCCTTCAATATTTTTCCTGTAACTTCTTAGAATGAGGACTTGCATCTATAGTTAAGCGTGATAATGCATTAAAAAAAATTAATATAACTGTATTTTAAAATGTTATTTGCTGGCTGCACCTGGTATGAAATATACTTTGCTAAATTTCAAATAATGTAGCTGTTGGTTACAAATGAAGACATGTTGTTCTTTGATTTATGCCACGCTTGCTTTCAAATGAAAGACACATATGCTTATCCTGAATAATTTGGAGGAAACTATTTTTTTTTTTTTTACGGATGTCTCAGTCTGAAATACTCAAATTCAAAGCAGATGTGCTACTATTTTGAAGGACTTGAGAGAAGTGAATTAATAAAATTATTTCCAAATGGCTCACAGCTGATGTTCTGAAGGCTACACAGGGATTTTTTATTTAGAAATCATGTAAAACTTCCGATTCCTAAGGGGGGATACTGTTTCTAAACAAAGCAGCAAGCAGTGTTCAGTGTTTGATGCTGTAAACTGGCGTGACTTTGACTTCCAGTGCTGACTTTATGACAAGGTTTATCATCTTAAGTAACTGTAGCATGAGACTTGAGCCTGTTATCAGCACAGCCAAAATCAGAAAGGTCATTACTGTAAGAGTTAACTACGGATAAAGTTATGTCATAATATGTTCTTTAAAGAAATGCCTGAAGTTATATTTTTATTACCTTCAATGGTATGCATACACACTAATGTTGGTTTGGTTTTTTTTTTTTTTTAATTTTAGTTGAAGTAATATTCCTGTTAATGATCTCAACACCAAAGTTCTAAGCCCTACCGCCTGGGTAATACAGTAGTGGGAG
This sequence comes from Ceryle rudis, assembly GCA_033439905.1. NCBI lineage: Eukaryota > Metazoa > Chordata > Aves > Coraciiformes > Cerylidae > Ceryle > Ceryle rudis. The sequence continues at coordinate 53,810 of JAAGNO010026551.1, forward strand.
CAATATTACATATTAACTATTTTTCCAATTAATTCCACTTATTTTTGTACTATATTAGGGAAATGTTCCTGACTAATATTTCAAACATATATGAGTGCTTCTTACCTGTCATGACCAAAAATGTGGAACCATATAAAAAAATGTTATAAATTCTATTGCTTATAAGAAAAAATAGATAATTTAGAAAATATTAAGTTTTGGCTATATTTAATAAATTAGAAATCTAATAGTTTGGATAACTTCCTGAGATCACAGGGTATTTTTCTCTGTAACTAAATATTCTTGGCCTGTTTAGCACCATGAGCACAGACCTGACCAAGATTTGCCAGCAAGGGAAACAGCATGGAAAGTGCATCCTAATCAGAAGACTTCCTAGGCATTGCCATGATAGCTCTGCACCAAGCTCACAGAACAGCCTGCTGTGAAAGGCTTTTTACAGTTAGCAGAGCAGCTGCTGTGAAATGGGCTTAAAACATCTATTAAGGTCACATATTCAAATAAATGTCATTATACAAAAACTCCCAGGTTCTTTGCAAGAGTCAAGACGTTGCACATTCATGGAAAGCATGAGGAAGTGTATGTCCTGGATCATGTCTTGTCTTCAGGACCACCAATGCTGTGTTGAATTACAATATATGTAAAAATATTTACTGTATCAAAACCATAATGGGTCTGATTCATAATACAGGAGGAACTCTGTAAATGTACAAATCAATCTAATTAAGAGGGTGGAAGAAAATTAATGAGAAGTACATACAGGAAAAATAAATAAAGGTGTATGCATCCAGGTTTACCATTCATATCAGGGAAGTGGGAAAGCTGGTTTCCAGGCATTACATAATCCCTAATTATAGTGGTTTTTTGCTTTTGCAGGTGTAATGAAAAGATTTTAATGTTCTCTGTCTAAATTAGCTTTAAAGTCAACCATAATTACATCTCTGCAGATGGCTAATTCAGTAGTATTTATGCAGCAAATGTTCTTTAAATAGTAAAAATTTACCAGACAACAAATACAGTCATTACTTCATGGTCATTACATGTACTGGTGATTCCAAAGGAAAAACCATTTGAATTGCCACTCAGATGGATCAGGTGCTTTGAGTTACTCTCACTTTAGTGCATCTTCCCAGTATTAAGAAAGGGCATAATTCAGCATGATTATCAGTCATGAGAAAAATAATAACCGTAGAAGGAACTTGTAAGAGCATTATCAAACTAGTAATTGCTACTGACGTATTCTAGGACAAATGTGCTGCTCCACACATGGATGAACATTAAGGACTCAATATCCCAGCAGACTGAATTCTACCAATGTGGCATAGAAAATGAATAACCATAAAGATGTTCAATACCCACTGAGGGGCAAGAAGGACTAGGCCACAACCCTTCCCAAAGTCACTCATTGCACAGGGAAAGCTCATGCTGATAGAATTCTGTACCTACAGGTCTATCATGGAATAAATAGTTCCTACACTTGCCCAACTATGCCTGTTCTGGGCAGCTGCACTGGTGGCAAAAGGTATTCTGGGGAAAACTTCTTGTGCTATTCAGAGTAACAGCTTAGTTTCAATACTACATCACGTTGATCTACTGAAAGAGCAGATTCATGACTGTATCTTCTTTCCAGTGCCTCAAAACCCATTTTGAGTATCTGACCATCAGAGTGAATAGGAAGTGATCTTAATTATCTCAGGCTTCTGGTAGCTGCTCAAGAGAGGAAGAAGTTCTTTTCTCCTACTCATACTATACCCCCACATAACAGTTGGGTTCAGTATTTAAAAGGAGACAGCGAAGAAAATACTTTCGGTCCATCTTACATTGAGGTTGTTACTCCAGATCTGCTGGTGACTTGAATGTATGATATTGATTCCAATTATTATTTTAAAATGGAATTAGTGTGCCAAACATTTTATTGCATCTCCTCAAAGATAGCGATAGCTATAGAAGGGTTATTAGAATCTAGTTTTCAGGATTTGACAGGAAATATTTCTTAGTTTTGTACTGACCTAGTTAAATTCACATAATTGTTTGTCACACCATTAATTAAAAGGTTTGTCTCTGGTTTTAGGATTAGAGAAAATAACCTGACAGTTAAGAATTGCAATTATATTCTCATAAATTATTTTCTCATTGGGGTGACCTGCAGAACTGACTCAGTCTGTTCAGTTTTATTATAAAAACAACTTCTGTGTATACTGTAAAAAACTATGGATACTGACTTATGACTGTCACCACTTTTATAAATCCCAGTCATCAGATGCACAACATCTATTTAGAGAAGCACAAAACCAAGAATCTAATCCATTAATCCAACATCTACTACCAAAAACTGGGGAAAAAATCGTCTTCCAAGTAAGCATTAACTAAATATTTACCAAGCATATCAGACCTTCTGCCAGTGATGGCTGCCACTGTTCATCTATCTCATGAAACTTTTTTGCCTCCCCACATTCTTGTGAAGAACATAAAACCATCCTTGGAACATTTCCTGTGATTTTTTTTTTTTTTTTTTGTTTTGTTTTTTTTTTTGGTTTCTGTTTTTGTTTTTGTTTTTGTTTTTTTTTTTCCCCATTAGTAATTAATGAAGTAAGCTACAGGGAAGCAAGTCTTCCTGAAACTGTCCCCCTTCTTCTGTCTTGATTATTTGAGTTCATCATCTCTTAACTTACACTTGCATAAACTACAATCAGACTGCACAAACACTGCAGAGTTTGAAGGAAGAAGGTAGAAGAAAATGGGAAGCCATTTCATCTGTAAAAAATACATTTGGTCAAAAGTTATCAGAGAGAAGGGAGCTGGACAAGAACTGCTAAGCCAAGAAACACCAGTGAAAAATTAGAAGGCAAAACAAGTAATAGCACTAATCATAACTCCATTTAGAAGATGTGGAATAATTACAGAAGAAAAATAGATAGCAATTTTGAAAGATACAAGATATTAGGTTGAAAAGTCAGATGGAAAATCACTACAGTGCAGTATGACGAAAATGCATTTATTCTTACTGAATGACAAAATCTGAGGTACGCAATTCTAAAACCAGTACACAATTATTTCCTTCTCCCCCGACATCATTCTAGTACTGTATTTACAAATTGCAGGTGGCAGATAATAAAGAGACAGAAGATTATCTGCTACTGCCAGTACAACATGAATTGTTGCTCTATTTCCAACACTAAGGACCATCAGCACCATATCAAATCACTCTCTGCTCCACATAATACAATGCAGAAAAAAAAAAAAAAAAATTCCATGTGTTTAGTTCAGGCAAGTCAAAGCTGTCTCAAGCATTATAACAGAGTCTACAGAAATATTTTCTACTTGAAGCCACAAATGAAGAGCTCAAAATGAAAACCCAAATCTGCAAAGAGTTTATACAATGAGACAGAATTACTGCCTTCTGTAGTTGTACTTCCTCTGGATAGTTATTTTTTCAGATGACATTGCACTAAGAATAGCAAGATATTTGCATCTTTAATGCTTGTCCTATGAAATTCCAATGAGGAACTTCTTTACACATGGAGATTTAATAAGGACTTTGATTTTCCTTCTAAACATATCTCTAGACACTTGAGTCTTAGGCCATGTGAATTTTGACACCTGCAAATCTGCTCCAGTTTATCAGCAAAACAGAAATAAATCCAGTCGACTCTGTACGTATGTCAGGACAATAAATCTCAACCTGAAAGGAAAAGATTTCTTCTGGTGAACAGCAAACACCTGAATGGCATAAGATTAACAGCAATGCAAATTAATTTTTTTTGTATAGTGCTAAAAGCATCTTTTGATTGTTCTTTCATTTCGCTACGGCAAATTCAGGGCAGAATCTATCATTGCTTATTGTGAAAATTTTGTTCAGAGCATTATAACATACTGATTTGTTGTCATGTTTTAGCCCAACAAAGTGTTAATGTCACACCTGTGTATCCGTGATAAAAAGAAGCAATAGGAAGAAGTTTATTTTGCACAAATGAGCAATAAAAACTACCGAAGGTCTTTCTTGAAAGCACTGATATTTTTGAAAATCCTTACTTTTAACCTACTTATTAACTTAATCCACTCAATTATATCACCTAGACATAGTACAACGGCCCTTGCAACAGTTCCATAACTAGCGGTGACAGGTTAAACTTGGTGAGCTAAGATGAAACTGTTCAATGAAACATTTTACGGAAGTTGACTTTGATTTTTTTATAAAATTACTAAAAGAACTGTCAGTTATGTCAGGACATAACTGATCCTTAAGCAGTGGTCTATTAAGAATAAGGACCACCGAACTGGAGCAGAAATGACAACCCTTATGTGTCTTTTTTAGACTTTACTTTCAAAGACTGAAGACACAAATTCTTTTGAGTGACTCTTTTAAATTTGGAAATCTTGGTGCAAGCACCACAGGGTACTCTAGGAAACCCTGCATGCTTCTGGATCCATCTAGTATCAACAGCATCCATCAAATATGAAGATTAGACATGGACCTGAAAAAATAAAACACTTTCAGTAAGAAAGGACATCTTACTGCACTGAGTGTCCTGTGCCTGATACTCCATGAAGCTTTCTTGATTATTGCATTTCTTTGCAATATTATGATGTTCTGATGCCGCTGAAGTGCTGCTTTGCCTTTCAGCAAAAGGACACAAGCTCAAGCTCTCTGTGTGAATACCTAAGGAATGCACACACTGTCTTGACAGACACATTGTGCTGACAGGTTGTCAGAGGCTGTGGTGATCAGTAAATATAAGAAATATAAGAACATATACAAGGAACAGGAGGAATGGTCTATACTCAGTCTAGGCAAACATATCATTTGAGTTCAATATTTATAAACACCAGGAATATACACAAGTTGTCCGTGATACTGACAGTGTTAGTGTTTTGGTAGGTATTTTTGTAGAGGTAAGAGCATGCAAAAGCATGTCAGTAGACTTTTAGAGTCTTAAGGATCAACTTGTGCACGAAAGACAAAGATGTTCAGGAAAAATACATAGAGGAGACAGATCGCTCAGCATGGATGCATTTACCTGATAACTTACATTTATTTACAGAAATTACTTTTGTCCTCTCTGAGAAGCCAAGTAGAGATTTGGTTAACAAGTAGCAGAATAGGTGTCATCAGGTACTTCCCTGACCTTATCAGACAAACTGCTTTCTCTGTAGGAAAATAGCTCCAGGTCTTTGCTTTGATCTATGTTTATTTATGTCTGAAGCACCCTTTGTTTAGACTACAGAGATAAAGCTTCTTCTGTTTCTAGCAGGTAACTACACCTGCTTTACTGAATGCTGATGACAGTAAGAATTTGGGGTTTTCTTACTCTGTATCAGCATTTATAGAATCATCTTATATCTCTGCTAAGACTGGCCATCTCATTCGGAGGACACTATGCTTGAGATAATTTCACATTTTTTCCCCCTCTCTCTATGCACTGTGCTTAAAGTAATCGAACCTCTGTTCTTACCTTGACTTTGTGTGTGCAGCTGCAGTGTAATCTATGGTTATTAGTATCAAAATATGAGCATCAGAAACAGAAACATTCAGCACAAGTATACATCTTAAGAATGGAAAGCAAGAGGAAAGAAACAAAACATACAGAATTTTCTACTGATTAGTCCATTAAAATAATGACAAAATATAAAGAATTAAATTAGCAATATGACAATTATGTTATGAGAAGGAAAGGTGGATAAATGAAAAATACCAACAGCTATCCTGTTTGTTCCTAAACATCTATTTTGGAAATAGAAAGAAATCTACCTGGGGTTATCACTGTGGATCACAGAAATTCTTCAGGCACAATAAAACTCAGAGGTTTTATCTAAACCCCAAATCAAGCCCCAGGGTAACCTTTGAAAAGCAGGATAACATTTCTCAACCTATTATTTTTCATTCTGCCTAAATTTCTGGATAAGACTAATCTACCTTGATGAAAACAGTACTTGTGTATTTCCAGCTCAGTTGGAAACAGAGTATCTTAAGGAAGGTATGCTATTGTCAAATTTTCAGTTCAATGTCATGAAGTTCATGTAAGAATGATAATCATCTCAACTGCAGAGTTTACTTACACTGTATTGAACAACCTGCCAGTGTCAATCAGTATTACATAAATTTCGTCAGGATATCTTAATTATCAAAAATTACAGTAGTTTAAATTCTGTTAGTAACTTTGTATTGCAAATTATAGATGAATAATGCATCACTTTTGCCCAAATATTGCCCTATGACATCGACGGCAATGAGGCATCTATTTTTTTAAGTACATATATACAGTAAGAGACTACAGCTACAGCAATGTGTGTACAAACCATATGAAAAAAAAAAACAAAAACCACATAGAAAAGTTATATTAGTTTCCTTATAGTGGACAAGCACAAGTAGGTTGCAACCCGCCTCCTGCAATAAAGCAAAAATTTCACCTTTCTTTTTAGTTCAAGTTCTAGAAGAGGAAACATAGTATAGATCCTGAGAGCAGTGAATTAGGACAAACACAAGCCTAAAAATGATGCCTAAACTTTGGCAAATTTGTCAAGTACTTTGATTGAGGTTGAGAATACAAGTCCAAATGGGTATACAGAAGCAATCATTTCTTCATGAAGAATACGTGCTTTACTGTGCACACAAATTCTTCCTTCAGAAGGCTGTAAATTACAGTATTTATGGAATCTTAATGATCTAAACACAGTTGGAGCCTGAAGGTCAAGGCTGCAAACTGCATCCTAAATTTCTGTTTACAGATGAAGCATAGTATTTATTGCTGTGCTGTTTGTGCTGCTATAGTTAAGGGGCTGCCAGCATTTCCATTATAAACCACTATTTCAGGGGTTTATAACTTGCTCATCGATCTTCCGACTGGGATGAAACATGGCACACAAGGTCCTGGTTGTTGAGACTGAAGTTTTTTTTGTTTTCTTTACCAATTACAAAAAGAAAAGCTTAAAGTTATACAAGCAAAACAAAGTACATCATTTTTTTTCAATTATAACTAGTCTTCCTGTGTTACAATTATAAGTTCAGAACACAGAATAGATTCAGATAACTGCACGAATTAATAAAAGAAATTTTGATCCCTAAAAAGTGAAAAATAACCCAAATAAAGACAATGTTAGATGCTTTTTTTGAAAAGAAATGAACCTTTAGGGACACTTTTACCTGGGGAGGCCTCCTAATGGGCAGTACAGATGAACTGTTGGCTATCTTCAAGTGCAGAGTCCTTCAGTATAATCCCAGTAGGCCTGGTGAAGTCAAACAGCCCACCTATGTCCTTGCTCTATAGCGCAGGGCATTTAAAACATAACTTTGGCATCAAGCTATGAAACACTAACCACATTGACGGGCTGCAATACAGTGCTTCAGACAGTTTGTCCTGAAGTGCGTGAACACTTTGTTCCTTCTCCTGCACAGCAAGAAGGCCAGGCATCAGTCAGGGCAGGCTTGGCCAATTCTTGCTTTTCAAACTTTTTTTAAGCTACTGATTGCCGTACTATTTTTTGTAGAGGAATCTATGGTGAGAGACATAGACTTCTTTCTTAGAAAGTGAAAGGTGGAATGATTATGACATCTTAAAATCAACCTGGGTAGCACAGCTGAAAACATATTGGAGAATAATTCTAACCAGACTGAAGATGTTATGAATGGTGACTGACTAAGGCCCTCTCTTTCACTTCACTGTACTGCCTTTGGTGGTTGAAACTCATCCAAGAACACTGCTATATAATTAAAAATGTTAAATAATGCTACACAGTATCTTGTATAATTCTGAATCTTCAATGAACTATAAAAAGTTTTAAATAAAATATAGGTAGACCTTGTCAGACAGTATTAGACTTCAAGATATTTTCTTCTTCTGAAAGCTTACTGTACCGTCTAACACAAGTATCTGTCATGCTGCCTGAGCTGCCATCACACTGTACATCTTGTTAGCAGTGATGTCATGACAGAAATGCTACAGCGCCGCATTCTAATGACCTCTTGTGTTGTAATGAATTATTGTTTTCTACAGAAAGGATAAGATACGAAAAAAAAGAGCTAAAACCTTGGTTACTCACTGAGATTTTTTTTTAAAGAGCATGAGTTTTGAAAACCAAGCAATGCAAGATTACTATTTTAGGTCAAATGAAGAACGTGTTGAACACCATACCTGTAAAATCCTGGAGGAGCTCGATGAACCAGGAAGCTTTTCTCCAAGCTTTGTAGCACATCATTGAGCATCCTGACTCTGATAGGAGCTCTCTCCTTGGGGTCATTGGCTGGGCGCATCTCATCTGACTGGAACAATTCTGCAGTGTCCCTCAGACGTGATGCTGCTGCAAGCAACTGAGGAGCATCTACTTCATCACCTAGGAAAAGGAAGAGCAAGACAGTTGCTGGTGATTCAGAGGACATCACTTATTATGCTTGCTTACAAGTCAAAATTAATAGTCCAATTAAAACCTGAGTCTCTTTTCCCTTGTGAGAATAATGTAATGGGTCAGATCATTGTGCATAAGCTCTGATTTAGTTTTCAAAGAAAATCAGTTTGGGCTGTGATGTTTTAAGATCTAATAAGCTATGAGGAATGACTTTTGGGTGCAGCTTGAAATCTAACCACTGGAAAAATAGCCATGCAGGAAACAATGGTTATAAAAAACTAACCATAACATTTCTTTCTGAGACAGAATTTATTCAATGCCATTTGATGCTACTGCTCTGAAGTTTGAGCTTGTGCCTGGATTCCATAATGACTGCTGTATAGAAAACTGTAATATGCAGAGTTTAATTGAATTTTGTTCAACATTTTAGAATCCTTGAGTTTAACAAGTTGTAGAGAGGATATGAAATCGTTCCTCTTAATCACTTAAATCATATGCCAATGAGCCAACTAACATTTTAATTGATATCCAAACGCATATTCTAATCCAGTTAATACTTTCAAAACTTTTTAAACTTTAACTGTTAACTGTTACTTTGCTTGTAATCCTACACAGACACCAAAAGAAAAAAATTCCATGGCACTTTAGAGCACACCACAATTTTGGTAATTCCCTGTTCCTAGTCCAGAAGAAAGAATGTAACGTGAACGGGAGCATTGTGAATGTGAAGCCTATTCCCACCCACAGTGCAGGTGAAGAGCTCGCCCTCCTCTCCCAGTGTGAGCAGAGACTGTATTAGTTTTCACAAGCACAAGAAAGCAGTGTCTGAATCGATATAAAGTCAAAAGCAACATCATTCAGCAAAAACATTTCCAGGACGCAGAAATAATCTTTAAGGCCCAGATTCACTTGGCCTATTAAGGACAAGAAAATCAACTATTCCTTAGGTCTTTCAAATGACTATTTAATCAAAATAAACCACTCAGCTTTAGAAGCTGTCTCACCTTTACTTCAATGTTCAAACAGCAGTGACTTCAGTATCTTAGTGACTGAGATGATTAATCCAACTAAGTGGTTGAAGACACAAGTTAAATGAATACTAAAGTTCCTTGTCTAATAGATATATGGAGAGATCAGAAATAGTAAATGGAGAACATCAACCCATTTCTCAGACTATTTATGGATGGAAACTGAAAGGTGAGCATGTAACAGGAATGGAAAATCAAGGAGGTACAATGCAGAAATTCAAGCAAATGCCCGCCTATGACATATTGTCCCTCTCATACAGAAAAAGAGATTTGCCATGGGATACATTTCAGCAAAGGGAACCAAGTTCATAGATCCTTGGCTGACTAATGCATTCCAATCCAGAAAAACATGGAATGATCCAAAATACACAGAGAGACAGATGCTGGTGTGAAAGAAATTGTCAGATTTCCTGAGCTATCAAGATGAATTTCAATTCAACAATGATCAGAAGCTCTCTGTGGGACTAGCAGTGAGAGGAGATGCTTTATGTCCGTCTTGGTTTGGGACAAGGTTGCTTTATAAGTGGCTCTTGACCAATCCACCTTTCCTTAATTAGAATGGTTAACAGGCACTGCAGAACCTTGTTGTACATGTCTGGTATCTTTCTGATTGAGTCTGGAGTAATTTAAAGTCTGATTAAGTTAGGCTGATGCCTCAGAAAAAATATTCTCCAAGCATACAAACTTGGTACATTTGGGATATTTTGCAAAATATCAGTCTCTTTAATTTTCAAATCTCAGGCAAACATCCTGGGCAGCTGAAGAAGTTGTGATTTCCATGCATATAATTCAGGCACTGTGCATACCTTATCCTGGGACTTGTCAGTATGGAAAGGTTTAAATTCACCCTGTTAGAAAGAATCCTTTTGTTTCAGCAAAGCACTTTGTATTCCAAGCAATATACAACATTTATAAATTTTATTCTGGATATTATATAAACAATTGTAAATGTCAGCTATGCCTTTTCAATGGGAAAGCTGAGATAAAGGGAAAATGCATAATTCTATATTTGGGAATGAAGACAACCAGACTACCCTTTTCAACATAAAAACCCTGTAACTGCTCTTACTGCTTCTCCACAGCATGCATTTTGCCACTAAACCACCTACAGTCAGGAGCAAAAAGCACTGTTTACATCACACTCTAAACCAGCATTCATTAGAAAACACACAGGCCCTTTTTAATACTTCAGTGCAAAACCTGGCAGCATCTATGGCCAGTGTTATCACAGAGAACTAGGGACATGGCTTTAAGGGCATCAGCAGTTTTTACCACAACACACTAAACTTCAAGGCCAAGGGAAACCGTGATTTATGCTTTTCTCAAGTTGAAAGCTGGGAGTGGAAGGACAAATGATTCTTAAGGAAAAGCATGCACTAACTAGTAATGTCTTAAACATTTTATGATGCTTCCACAGAGAAAATAATAAAAAAAACCCCAAACACAAGCATTACTTCACTCAAGAGAAAACAATGTCACGTTATTGTATTTTGCATTCTTTGCCCTTTTGTCTCCAGTATGAATCACAAGCTAGTTGTTAAATAAATAAAATTATGAGTACACGAAAGTGACTCCAGTATGTACACTTGCTAAATGCAACTTGATCGTACGCAGATACAGGTTACACCAAATAGATATTTACTTTTGCAGACCTTGAAGACAATAGCCTTCCCCTGTATAACCAATCACTCTTACGAAAAGTACTGCTACAGATTTGAGATTTTAAAATTGTGTTTGTGTCCTCTGGTATAAATGTACTTGCCTATGAGTAGCTACAGGAGAATAAGCACAGACAAATCAGCAGTTAAAGGCATGACACTTGCTAACCATGCATGTGAACATGCATGTTTGCATGTAAGAGAGAGGGGAAATTGCTTCAGGTTTTGACTATCTTACAAATTCAGGATCAGCTATGGTGTGTTATGTTCAGTAGGAAGATTTTTTTATGCTGTGCAAAATTGGATGATCAGACTGGCAGTGGAAAATCTGAATGGGAAAGCTTTGTAGAAAGTACCCTAGAGGGGGCAGAAACACAAATCCACGGACATCCTCAGTGCAAAGAATACGTTGCCATCAGCTTCAATTTTGCTACCATGACTGCTACTGTCCAAATAAACTAATCTGGTTTTGCTACAAGAAGACTCTTTTCAAAGAGGCTATCAGTAAAAAGGCATGTTGTGACACATCACTATGCATGTCAATATAGGGGAAGCCTGAAGAAGAGCCTGGAGAAAAGAAGTCTCCAGGGAGACTTTACTGTGGTCTTTCAAGGCTTAAAGGGGGCTTATAAGAAAGATGGCAACAATCTTTTTATCAGGGCTTGTTAGACTAGATAAAAGGAAGAAATTTTCTACAATAAGGGTAGTGAAGTACTGTCCCAGCTTGCCCAGAGAGACGGTAGGTGCCCCATTCCTGGAAACATTTGAGGTCAGGTTGGACAGGGCTGTAAGCAACCTGAACCAGTTGAAGATGTCCCTGCTCACTGCAGGGAAGGGGTTTACTGTATGACCTTTAAAGATCCTTTCCAACCCCAAAACATTCTATCATTCTATGAAGTTACCAGTGACTTTGTACAGAGCTGCTGAAACGTGTAAGGCCTCCCGATACAGAATAGATACTTATCCTTTCCCCTCAGTAGCAAATGTTTTGTCTATGGAAAATGCATATTTCTATGATTTTTTTTTTTTCAAAGCTGATGAAAGGTTTGCCAGTACTAAAATATAATATCTTTGAAAGGATACTGAAGAGAAGATGTCAGTGTCTCATGGCAAAGAAAGTATTTCTGTCATATATACAGCTAACTGTTGCATTTTTTCACCTCTGTAGCAGTCAGGAATAATGTGTGGGAAACTTTCTGAACATTACAGACAGATGGAGAAAATAACTCTGAAAAGCACCCTAAATGATCAGGGAAATATGATCAAACAGGTAAAATGATGCCAAGCTGAAGACTAGCAGATAGCTGTAGGCAATGAGTATACAGCCATCAACTAAATGACAGAGAGATGTTTCTGTATTGATTTTTCTAAGGACAGACAGTTTAGACTGATGTTTTGAAATGTATGGGTTGAGCCAGGGCTGTGGAAAGTCATACAGACTTTCCTGGAAATGGCTCATCATAAACCAGATTATTTTTAAACTTCTGCTAGCTCTGCCTTCTATTATCACCCCAAGTACTTCAGCTGCTTTAACATCTGTAAAACATCCCTTCTGGGGTGAAGAAAGTACCTAATTGATAGGAAGCAACACACAACTGACACTGCATCAGCCAAAGAGCTTTAAATCACAGCCCTTGCCCTCCCTACACAGGGAAAACCAAAAAATCTCACCCGCAACTATTTTGTCTTCATAGGCCTCTCCCAGCCAGTACCTACTAGAATTGGCTCACAGCTTAGCTGACATGCCTACCAGCTTCAGCAGCCTGTGGTGACAGCCACAACCAGAGCATCTTAGCATGCATGCCTAGTGCTGCTCAGCCACAGCCCAAGGCTGAGGTACCAACTTTTAAAAGGTCTGTGTGAGTCTAGGTGGCCCCAGTGACTTGCAGTAATGAAATGAGATGTGCTTCTACAGCCACAGCACCTAAGCGAGAGACATGGGCAGCATCAGACTTGGTTGCCTTTATTTTTGTAAACCATGTGATTGAATTTGTTATTGCTGAGTCAGTCAGGTGCAAATGTACAGAAAGGCTTTTAATTCTAATGAAATGCTTTAAAACCTCCATCATTAATCCCTGAAGCTTGCTGTAATATATGCTAAACTTTAAACAAGCTTAAATCCAGTGCAAGATAGACTACAAGGAGCAAGTCCAGACTGCACACTACTAAGAGCATTCAGTGGATAAAAGGAATATGTTTTGAATGAAAATGCTTATATACAAAAAATACTTACCTACAAATGCTTATACATTTGTACTTGCATATACATACAAAATACTTCTACAGAAGTGCTTAAAAGAACCATTTGTATCAGTCACACACGAGATTTGGCATCTTGTCTGAGCCCTACCTCAAAACATAGATTGGGTTTTCATAACATGCAAGACCAAGCGAGATACTCTGGCATTTGATTCAAGTTGCAGTGGGTCTTGATTTTAAATGTAGGAAATGCACAAACACTGTACAACTGCAATGTGTAGCTAATGAGAATATTTTAAACTGTCACATAGTTATGAATTTCTCTAAAATATCACATCTGTCATCAGACAGGTAACAGCCTGAATAGCCCCAGGGACCTGGATTTCAGTCTTGGAACCCATCTCATCATTTATGGCCACAAGGTTTTCTGTTAAACATCAGACTATCAGCAGATGTGCAAAAAGAAATGTCTCTCCAGTCACAACTCTTTCTTGCAGGTAAATCCCAAAGCAGTAGCTTGTTACCAAGAGTTGTGGTGTGTGCAAGCAGAGTGAACACATGTCACCTAACAGCCATTTCCCCATCTTTCTGAGGAAGAGGCCTCAAGCCAGGTGTAAACATGTTGTGGATGACGTTTCCTTATAACCTGCCATCCAGACTACCTTGAATGTAACAAGTGGTTGATGAAGTGTTGAGTAACATTCTATTGAAATTAACAGAGCTCATAGTACAGACACTCACTATGTTACAGAGTTAAATCCATTGGCAACGTAAATAAATGCAGTATTAACAAATATTAGGACACACATATCCTTCTGTGAGGACATCCAGGAGTCTGCAAAACTATGACTCAAGTATTTACACATATGATTTAACTTCAAGAATGTAAGAAAAGTCCAATAATAAAATGTGTGTTTAAGTCATTGGCTGAATCAGATCCCAGATGCACAAAACTAAGTCTAATGAACAAATCTTCTGGCATGTCATGCAGTTTACAGTTTGCATCAAGTTGGAGAAGGAAACAGTTCATGAAGACAATGCAGCTTTGGACTGGAAATCTTAGGCACCATAAAATCTTTTGAAGAATGAAGAAATTCATGAGCCATGTTAAAAAGTACAATTTCTCATTTAAGTAATGAGAAAAGACCATTGTTTTACTGGCTTCCAAAATAAAAATAAACTGTTATTTGACACAAGTCAGAAATAGATGAGACATGAAAGTCATGAGAAAAGTCACTAAATAGAACTGCAAAGTGAACAGGTGGGAGAGAATTTATCCTGCTGGCCCTACAGCCTAGAAAATAATTTTCCCTCCCCTGAAGAGGCTGAGATAAATGATCTAACTGAAGTTAGAGAAAAAAAAGCCGTTTAAATGAAAATTTCCCGTTACTCCAAATAAAGAAAAAAGGAAGAACAATACCAGATGTCTCATGTTCAGTTGAAGAAATACCATCTGAACCACACTTTTCATTTGATGATTATTCCCTGCTGTGTTTAGGTTGAACTAAACCAATGTTTATATGGCACAACAGAGCTAAAATTACTTGTCTTTCTCGATGCTCACTGATTCCCAACCAATGCCAGCCTACTGACTCCCAGGTCTTGACAATGATGGATGGCAAAGATTAAAGAAAAGGTATCACACTTGTATGAATGTGTATTATAGAAAAGTGATGCTTTATACTGTAGGGAGTGAAAGAAATGCAGGGCAACACCTCAAGACCACAAAAAATCTATAAGTTTAAGGTAAGATGTCACACACATTCTACTAAACTACCTGTAAAGTTTTAGTGTGATTTTACAGAACTTCCATCTTTTATTTAACAGATCAAATTGAGAGTTACATAAATGTACAAATAGAAAAATTCTTTTTGAAAGACCATAGCACACTACAGGCTATCTATATCAGAAACCTAAGTGGAGAAGAGGAAATAATGGCATGGTTTTACCTATCTCACATTTTTCTACCGTGAGTTCTAACAAGGACATGCATTGGAGTAGGGTTTCAAATTTCATGGGGGTTCTTAGAGAGATGTACCTTTTACCATTCCTTTTAAATTCACTGAAATCTCACCAAAATAGCAGCTTCTGAAATATCATAGTTTGTACACAATTATTCTAGAGTCTGGCATCTAAATTATCAAAGATTTAATCTCCAAGGACTAAGTCTTTTATGTGCTCTCCACATCCAGCCTACTTTCAACTAGTCACTTAGAAAAGGAAGGAGAGTTGGATCTCATTTGAATACACTAAGATATGAGGAAAATGTAAGGGAAAAGGGAGGAGGAAGACAGATGATGCTGAAGGAGAAAGCTTATATAGATGAGTGACACCAGCTAGGCAACAGAAAGAGCCAGAAACGAGAAGGAAACAAAGGAATATTAGTAATGGCTCCACAATCTTGATGGAGCATATGAAGGCATTCATCCTACACCTAGCAAACAATGCCAAACTCAGAGTCTTTGAGAATTATATCTGCATCATTTCCAAGTCACCAGTCACCAGTTTACTTTCTGACTAGGAACTTTCTTGTCCTTCTCCCTAAATGAAACCCATTGTCCCAAACACACCAAGATCGGTATCAAAGACAGAGCTTCCAGGCTTCCAGTGCTTAATCAACCCAAACAATACATATTGGCAAATTATCGTGCTTTGTCACACCTGAAAAAAAAAGACAAGTTAGCATGCTCTGCCAACGAGGTGAGGTAGTGGAATAATCAAACAAGGAGGATGATTGTGAAAATTAAGAAGTCAAATGGTAACAGGATTAGAGGTCCTCTCTTCCTTGTACTGAACAAAGCCTTGACGAGAATTAAAATCAAGTCACAGAGGTTGCTATCTTTGCCTGTAATTATGAGATTTTAACACTAATTATTGCTTAACTGAGACAGTAACATCAAAAGAAACATAAACATTTTATGGCTTTATTTAGCAAGAAAAACTGTGTTTTATTTAGCATTATATAATGACACTGTTTAACTAGTAAAATCACTGGCTATCATTCAAGTGCAAATTGAAAATCCACGTCAGGGAGTAGATGATTTCTTTTTTTCCTCTCTGTATTAGTGGAGAACAATATTCCTCTAACAAAAATTACCTTTAAGACTGTTCTGAACTTCTAACGCGATGTCGAGGGCATTAAACGGCAAAACTGGTTCATTGGCAATTTGCAAAGTCACTTGTCCTGTTAGCTGAAAAATACAAAAAAAAGCCCACAAAAGAGTCAAAGAATTTCTAGCAGATATAACAGCCAGCACTACTTCTGGAATAGCACATACTGTCATTACACTGGATTTTCAGTTAAAAAATAAATAAAACCCCATAAACAATTCTCTGTGAAAAGGAATATGACCTAGACCATTGCCTTTCTAATACAACATTAAAAAGTGTTAAAAGATTACAATTTATGATCACACAATAGAATTCTGTGCAGTAGGTTTTCTGTGGACCTAGGACACTGCAAGAGTCTCTGAAGTGCCTTAGTTTTGCTTTGTTTGCAAATAAAACATCTCAACATTCTAAAAAAAAGGAATGAGTTTTATTGTTTTTCTTCATTCTCTGGTTTTAGTTATTAGATTTTGAGAGTTTACACAAGTGAAAAAAACCAAACAACCCTAAACACCACAGACCTTAATGAGCTTCACATTAAGCCCATGGCTAAATGCAAGCTCACCTGAAAACCTGTTGCTGTTTGAAGAGATCTGTGACAACTTGCTGAACACAGCTGTACAACTTCCACACTGGATAGAATGCTACATTCCCTTGGTAATTTACAGAAAGAAATCCCTAAACGAGTGAAAGGGAGCTCTCAGTTCACACCAGACATTAGCACCTGTCGTGAAACTCAATCGCACGAATGCTTCTTTTCAACATTGGTTCCAGAGATAAGGCCAGGGACAGACTGGCCTAAGTGGGTTTTTTTCACTTACAGAAAGTCTCTGCAGCTCAAGGCTTAGATGTGCTACAGGCCTGTGTATAGAAATACATCTTTCTGTTGAACTACACCTAGCCTGTGATTAAACAGAGGATTTCAGTCTCTAGGCTGCCAAGGCCATCACTCTTCATGGGACCTATAAAAACACACCGACAAAAACATGCAAGAAACTTTCATTCATCTTCTTCGTATCTTGATATTGAAAAAAAAGAAAAATATCGCTGTAGGACTGCACTCTAAAATGGAATGATGGCTGCAGGTGATGGTGATCATGTGGATAAAAATGTGGACTGAATAGAATCATATTGTCCAAGGTGTTGGGGGGATTAGAATAATATTTATCCTTCAAAAGCAATACAGTAGTGGCTGTGCTGAAAGTAGTATTTTAATTCTACAAATCAAAGTAGTAAGAAAAGACAACAATCCTAAGTAATATTAAAAATAACAGTACAGCAAATGAACAAGAAAACCATCTTCCAGGAAGGTGGATGAAAATAGGGTACTATGAGAAAGACAATTTTCCTGGGGAAAGATAAATAGAACCCCAACAATGTTTCTAAGAAAGCATTAATGAAATGATCTGGCCACAGACTGATTTGGATACAGAGAGTGAGGGAACATGCTGTATATCAGGCTGAAGCCTATATCTGAGCAGGGACTACTGTGTGAAGCTATTGAGATTTACCTCAAGAGAACACAATATTGCAAAAGCCATGAAGAAAACAACCCTACCATATACACAGTAATTAAAAAATAGGGAGGACTAATGATTTGTCAGGCCATTATCAAGAAGACTAAAGAATTAAGAGCGAGCTTGAGGGAAGATGAAAAATACCATGTTTGGATATCTGTGTTAAAAATATTACACAGTACTTTTCATGAAACTTTTCTCCAAACTTTCCAACTGCACGAGCTATTAATGCTTCAAGGCCATTGCGTTTTCTATCAGTGATTATCCACAAAAGTCTCTGGGTTGAAAAGCATTAGAAAACATTGGTCTTGGGAGTATCAGAGGTATTGCAGATATACAAAAAATAAAATTGTTAGGGGAAACAGAAAACTCTACAAAACAGTATCCAAACCACATTCCATCCTGCCTCCAATCCAGCTATAAGCAACTCTAAAAAATCTGTCCAAATGTCATGCAAAATCCTTCCTTGTCCTGCACATAACTCAACATGCAACTGCCCAAAAAGTTAACCTGTAGGTCACTATGGAAAAGCAAATGTGGCAATGAAATAACATCCTACTGAAGAGGAGACATTCTGTATGGAGCCCAAATCCTTTGGATCCTAAATCCTACTATATTGCACTAAACATTTGAGTTCTTCCGTGATGCCCCATTTCTACAAAACCCTTCACTAGATGGCAATGCAAGATACATATTCATAGGTATATTTTAGGGAGGGACGCATACATTTATACAGCACTACTGATACTTTTCAATCTGTTACCGCAATGTTTAAGAACACAATAGTATGGAAAAAAATGCTACTGTGGCAAGAAAGTGTCATTAAAGAGAAGAATACTCTAGTAAGCATATTTCTTTTTCATTATTATTTCCTACAGAACCTGTCTCGATTTTTTAAGTTCTTCCCTTATTTTTATTTCTTCCAAGCAAGTTTATTTTGATTTTGACTGCGTAAGACCAGAGTTGTTTTGTTATTCCTATCCAAATGAAGCTATACCATCAAAATCTTGACTGATTGAAGCATTTTGGAAACTTTATAGTATCTCTGTATGTGATAGCGCAGGCATCTGTGTTAGTAAACAGGTAACAGCAGTGTTTATTAGATCACGTACTTTGTAGGCTAATCTGGAAGAAATCAATCACATAAAGGAAAGCTCAGAGCATTGATTTAAACAGAGTAAGTAATAATGCTGCAGAACCATATATCAAACCCACATAATGCAGAAAGACAGAAAAGGCTACTGATTTCTTATTTATAGTCTTATTTTTGGATATACCATTCCCCTGAGCACAACACTGAATATACACAGAAAATAAAGACAAGCTTCTGCCCCCTTTTCCCTATTGAAAAATGGTTCAGACTGACTATTGAATTCTTAACTGCAAGAATAACTTAGCAAAGAGTAAAGAAAACAATTTTTTCATGAAGAGAAATGCTAAAGCAGCATAATTGATTCTATTCACATACTGAACTTGTTGTAACACTAATAAGAACTTCTCAAATAACATTTATACATAAAAATACACACACAATACACACAATAATTGATGTAATATTTGCACAATTATCAAGTCTAAAGAAAAAATTTACAGTTGAAATGCTAATTGATTCTGGAATGCTTTTCCTACACAATTTAAAATGAAAAAATAACGAATAATTTCTCACTACATTTGACTTTGGGAAAGCTATTCAGTAACTAAAATGCATTTAATGAACTTCCAATTACTTCAGAGATAAATATTAATATGAAAAATAACAATAATGTAGAGTTACACTGTATATTGCACAATAAAACCAGAATATTCAAAATATGTTTACACCAAGGTAACATTTTCTCAAGATCTTTTACCTTACAGCATAAGCACCTTTGTAGGAAGGAAATAACTACTGGCCCTGCCTTTATCTGACACCGTGCGGATCCCAAAAGCTAAAGAATCCTCAAAAAGAAACCTTCCAAAAATGCTGGTGTTAGAGATAATGAAGTATTATATGATACTTCCTAAATAAAGCTGTAGGTTCTTCTCTCTTCTGAAGTGTTATAACATACTCATTTAGGAATTATGTCTTCTTGCTATTCTGCCCAACTTAGAAATCTAATTTCCCTATAAAAGTCAGCTCTCGGGAACATCAGATGGATATGTACCACTCTGCAAAAGACTGACAATAAGTAATAACTGGATTAAATGCTTCTACACAAACTATAAACTTTTTTTTTTTTTAGCTGTTTTACAATGTAAATAAGGAAACTAACTAAATGAAGTTGGGGGGTTCATCAGAGAAATTAATTTTTCTAGTGAGTATGTCACATCTGGTTTTGCAGTGTGTTAAACTCAGTTTTCAAGGCAACTTGTTTCCTCAAATATCCAAGGTGCCTACTAACAACTCAAAGCACATCTATTGGCATGAAAAATTTTAAGAAAAAATTGAATACTTAAAACCCAGGATACAAAAATGTGAAAGGCTCCACTAAGCCTTTTTTACACAGATTCAGTTTTGCTTTTGGGGCATGCTGCTATTGATCATGTCTTGCAGAGATATATCTTAAATGCTATCTGGTTTTACAGACAACACAGGCATGGCAACCCATCTTCTATTCCACCATATGATGACAAACTTGTAAGATGAATAAAATGAAAACATATTTAGTGGATATGAAGATATGAAAATATTATGCATGATAGAGATCAATCTGCTAGAATAAACATCAGTGTATAGCATACAGGCAGTTTCTTTTTTCTTTAACACAGAAGTTCACATGAGTCTTTTTTTTTTTTTTTTCTGTCTAGTGAAATTTGGAACTGAGTGCTATATCTAGCCTGTGTGCTATGTAAACCTCCGTGGGTGTTAAGTGTGGAGCCTTTAGGACATTTTTAGTTACATTAAGAGTGCTAAAATCTAACCCGACATCTCAGATTTCTTCATATGCCAAGTTACAAACAACATAACTTAACAAATCAGGTAAACTGCCATGTTTATCCTTTTGTGAGCACTGCTCTTCAGTAGCGCTGTACTCCAATTTTACCTGCTGAAATGAATTAGACACATCTACTTGAAATCTGAATTGTGCAGTGGCAAGTCCTTTATATTTCAAGCCTCTGCAACATAGTTTCTTCCTTCCTGCACTCTATAATTTTCAGGTGTTTATTATATAATTTTATTATATAAATATTAACAACACTTTACCCTACTGCTACCTGTTCACTTTTAGAGAAAACCAGTATACACAAGGAACCTATTTGCCAAAAACATGACAACTCGTATCAGAAAAGAGATAACATAAGAAGGTAGTGTAGGAGGCTCCCAAGTACAGACTCAACAGACCTCTCTGTATGCAAGACTCCCAACTACAGGCTCAATACTTGTAATTCATTGCTGAGTGACACCAAACAACTCATTTGATCTCTGATCCTCAACCTTCTTTGACATCAGGCATTATTTTTTTTTGCATTGCTTTTCCCTCACACCTTGCATCTCTCCCATGACACATTATCCATGGATGAGGAAAGAGTATGGAAAGATACCATGCTGTTTAGGGTGATCAATAACAGTGTGTTGAAAATAACACTTTTGTATTCACTTTTTTCTCCTGAAGGTGAATGAGAAGGTTTAACTTTTGTGGCTGGATGCTGCACTGTCTAATCTCAGCTGCTCATCTCTTTGCATCAAGGTGTCTCTCTCTCTCCACACGTACTGCCTAGCAGAGTGACCTGCTGAGATTTTTTGACATTAACCCATACATAAACAATGGTTTCGTTGTCCACACCCATGTAAATAAGGAATAAATCTCTGCATATATTAAGATCCCCTATGAGAATTACAACATTAGCAACCACCAATGTTAAAACAATAAGCCTTCCCTGACCTTTCCACCTGCAAAATTAAAGAAATATTTTCAATAAGACAGGCAAATTTCCTAAATTTGCTTTCTTCTGGTTCCTTCTGCCCTCCCTCCTGACTTCCTTCATGCTATCAGATTTTTTTTTCTTAATTAAGCATGGGAAATTGAGTCTATTTAAATGAAATCTGTGATTCCCTGGCAATATGTAATTTCAGTATCTAGTATTACTGGATGAATGACAGTAACCATGAGACTCATGATAAATTAATGAGCATTATTAATACTGGAATCTCAATTCATTGTAAAAAAAACCCCAAACTGTATAATCAGTCCATGTTGTTATTTTTCTTATATTTAACACTCCCTAAAAAATTTAACTGCCTCATACATGAAAAGGCAGAGGTAGGAACACGGAAAAACAATGAGTTCTTTGAGCCCTCTCTTTCTCTGAATAACCACATTCCCTTGATTAGACAAGGAAATAGAAATCTGGTCACAAACATGTTTTCTTTGCACTAAGGTTGTCAACTGTTGAAAATTCAGAACTTCTTAAAAATTTAGTAGCACCATATGTGTTTTTGGTTTTACCGAAATCTACTGTAGCACCAGGGCATGTATTTACACCACAGGTCAATCAATATAACTGACATTCAGTTCAGCATACTGTGTTTTAGGTCAGTAGAGGGCTCTCTGAGAAAAGAGTACGAGGAGGCTATGGCTACAGTAGGTGAACTAGAGCATAGTAATTCATAACAGATCGCTGTTTCTGACCAAAGAAAGCATTAATTGTATCTGAGGTATTACAGATATTAAACCAATTATTTCAACACCCCCCCTCCATCATTTAATATTGCTTTTATTTACTCTCAGCATAGAAAATACTAAATAGGAAGTAAACGTGATAGTTAACAAAGCACAGATTCTCCCTCTTTGCAGGTATCCTGTGCACAGCAAACACCTAATTTTATTACAGTGGCACTCGGCATTAGACATCCTCAAAGTTATATATTAAGATGTCAGAATGTAGCTGCTATGTCAAGATATGTAGTTTGGGCTCTTTTTTTATGATCATAGGCTATGTTTTCTACATGGCTCATGATAAGATTCTGAGGCACTGAGAAATTAAGGTCAAAAGTATTCTCTTAAGTGATTAATTTGCTTAAAATCTAATTTGTTAGCCAATCTAGTAATATAGAGCACTTAGAGCAGTGCAAGTACATTTTCTATAGATTTCGTTCACTGCTGGGAGAGATCATTCATCCCACTGCTTTCAATTACTTGCACAAAAAAGAAACTCATACTTCTGCTTTGTTTTCTCTGTGCATGTAGAAAAACTCAAACTTAAAATTATATATAGATAAAGTATATGGACATAGATTTTGTGTGTGTGCATTTAAATGCATTTATGTGACTCTTCTAATGAGTGTATATTAAAAAATATATTTTAAACTGTATTCATTTCTAGTGAGCGATTATCCCCCATTTCTTCTAGATCTTTACTACCTTAAACCAAAATGAGATAGCTTATTATTTTTTTTTTCTTTAATTGCATGTGTAATACAGATATTCAAGGGTTAAAACACGCAGCTAGCTAACAGCGCACACTCTTTAGGACAAAAAGCATTAAGTATTTGTTCTGGTTTAAGCCATAAAGGAAAGTTTAAAGTAAAGAAAGTAAACATCATCTCAGCATAACAGACAAGATAAATCAGTGTAGGTGCCTGTGCACTGGTATGAAAACACAGGATGCTGTGATTGGACATCAGGTTCTTCCATGCTACTTAAGGCCTTCATTGTGTTTTCTACTAGTTAACGAATATAAGCCCTTTCCCCTGACTTATGTATGTGTTTATAACTCCAATCGGGATGTTAGCACAACCACCCCTCCTTCCTCATGATATGGGATAATCCAAGTACAACATAATAGGACTCAGCGTGATAGCTGATAATTTTGTTAACAGTTGCCAGACAGTTGGCTGGGTCCTGCTGGTCTATGAGCCTTACAAGTCAGACAGTAATGACTTAGCAGATAAAATAAGCAGCAGTGCAAGTCTGCATTTAATCTCCCAGGTTCACAAACACTCTGCAGAAATACAGATCAGCCTAGGAAACACTGTGTTGTCTCACAGTCCTAATTAATCAAAGTATCTTCTCATATGCTTCAAGCTGCATGCATGAAACAAGAATCTTCCTGAATTAGAACCAATCCCAGGATCATACATTCAAGGACATTCAAGTATTTGCTAAGTTTGTATTTGATCTGTAAAGTCACTTCTGCTGAATCTGCAGGACTCAGCCTGAAACTTCTGGCATTGTTAAAAACTAGATAATAGTCATCAGAGGAGTGCAGTAATAGAGAAATCTGCAATAGGAAGCTTCAACCACAGCTTTCAGTTTAGACCTTGATATCATCTTTTTAATCACTCCCCTTTTACAGAAATGGATTTGATTTAATTGAACTCCTAAAAAAAAAAGTCTCTAATCACACTTCATCAGCATGCAATTATTATTCAAAGGAAACCATATGTACTATTAGGCACTCTTAATTAAAATAATGCATATAATCTGCTTTAGTACCTAACAGCCATTCTTCCTGATGTTCATTATTCTTTTTCTTCCGTTATTGTGACAATACTTTTTTTTTTTAATTATTTTTTCTTCATCTATCCCCATTTCATTTATACAGTGTTTCAACATTAATGACCATGATTTCAGGAAAGTGAAATGTGTTAATACACCACCAACCTTACATCTCATTGCATAGCGTGACCTTCAAAATGAGTCAGACCTCTGACTATGGTGATTTGTGAGAAGAGGATGAGGAAATGTTATAACAGGAGTCAAACTATACTCTGTTTTGCCTGAATTTTATTTGCAATTATAATGTCTTCTAAGTGGCCATACTGAAAGAAGAGTTAATGCTAGACAGCAGACAGCTCTTAGAGAAAGAGATGGGATTGGGTGAGAATGAAGGACAATGGATTGAATAAGTTGAATCTAGGAATTGAAGAACCTGAAGAGAAGCATCAATGTTTCCTTCAGGAACTTGAAAACTTTGGACTGTTAATTCAGCACAGACTCAACAGAATATGCATTATGAAAAGATTAATGAGAACATTACATATTAAAGTCTCCCTATCCTCTCAAACTCAAAAAAGCTAAGATATTTAATATTTATACAGAGAAAATATTGTTCTTTTCTCTCTTGTCACCTCCTGATGCAAAAGTACCTCAATTTTTTTCCACTTAGGTCACCTTAATCAGTCAGGATTCAAGCACTGATAGTTCATTAAACATGACAGACTGGCCCTGAGGGAGAGACACTAGTGAACCACAGTGCTGCAGATGCAAGGGAAGCTGAAAATACATAGTTCTGTAGTGTAGAGCTCATAGAAAAGACCAATAAACATTAAAGGCATGTTCCAGCTCAGGAAAGAATGGATGGATAATCTACTGAGGCTGTCCCCAGACACCATATACTGTAATATCCATGAAGAGGCTCAATTTTCTTCTTAGGCAATTACTTATATTAGGGTTAGATTCTTCTCTGGGATATACTTGCATAGAAGTTACCAAGCCAGAAAGGTACTTTAGCTTCTTACTAGTATCCTAATTCAAAGATACAATGTCTGCCCAGTTTTCTCACTACTTTTCAAATGGGAATATTCAATCTTCAATGTATACTGTGCAAGAATCATAGAATAAGAAGTAATCAGTTGACTTACATTAATAATTTGAAATTTAAACCTCAAAAGGAGATCTCAAACGTCCTCCTGTAATTAAATAGTGTAACTTAAAAAATAAAGGTAGGGGGAGATTGGTTGGTTTATTTTAAAAAGAAAACATTAATTAAAGATGAAATTGTTTGGGAATGCACAAGCTCCCCTCAGGCTTGGGGAAAATGCCAAGCCTGACAAACTCTTTGAGCCTTAGGGAATCCCAGGTCAGTTTGATGAACCTACTGAAGTATTTTATAATTAGCTGGCATGCTCCTGAGGCTACCAATTTACCTGAAAAAGAAACTCCCTCACCTTTCAAACTTCTCCCTGAACAACAATAAATAAAGACCTAACAAATAATGTTCCTAATCACAGAATATTTACATGAATAGAAAAAAAAACTCAGAAGGATGTTCTGTGCTATAGAATGGCCCTTGAAATTCATAAGGAACTCTAGCAATAAATCTCAAACTACCTGAAGGTAGAATTGTGTTTTACTGACACATCTGGGGCTGTAATAATACACTAAGATAGTAAAATTATATTTGCCATTTCAACCCACTGCCCCCTATCTTTATATGGGCTCTGTATTAAAATGATAAAGGGAGCATGATGTAATGGCAACAACAAAGATTAGAGAAGTACATTTTAAAAGCATGTAACCTTCCAACTAATTGCTCAAATGACAGCAGCTGCTATTAAGAAGGAAAAAAAGGAAATCAACTTTTACCTACAGTACTGCACCATGGTTGCTCCATGTACTACCTGTTTTAAATATCTTATTATTTATAATCATCATCAGTGTCTAAGCACCAAAAATATATTACATGTGTCAGAAAACGATTCAAAAGACATCTGCTCTAAAAAACTTGAAGATTGTCTTATGCTTATCCAGTAGAATCAAAGAAAAAAGCAAGGGTAAGGCATGTGAAAAGCCCAGGTTACTTGAGACTATCGGACAAGCCTTGTTGTAAGAACAACTCACAGCTCAAGACTCACCTTGTTGGTAAACATCATGTTTTTGTTAGATTCTGCTTTTCCTATTGATTCCATAACTTTTGTTTTGGCTAAGCTGAATGCCTATTTGTCTTCAGTTTTAGATGAACTTTATGGAACAAATGATTTCATGGCAAGAAGTCTCAATATGGGCAAATAGACAAGGAGACAAGTTTTGCCTGACAGGTAACAACAAGGATGGAGATCTGATGACTGTATTGAAAGATGATGAAAGGGATGTTGTTGGAAAGACTGGGGAGTGGAAGAGAAGGGGTTTGAAAAAGGCAAAAGATGTAGAAAGAAAAACAAGTTGGAATTTGCTGCACAACATAAACAGGAGCCTGGGGAATTTCTGAAAGAGGAGACAGCAAGATTAAAAGGACAGCTGAGGAAGATCATTTTGGCAACAACAGTACAGATGGATTGCATGGAGAAAAAAGACTTGCAAGGCAAATGTGTCAAGACAAGAGAAGATTACAATGCAGGCAAGTGGTTTGATCACGAGGCCATGGAGAAAATGATGGATTTTTAGAAATGCGATAGAATAAAAATGTATGTATCAGAGGAAAACACTGAACAATGTCCTTCGGTATGCTGTAATCAGTGTGTACTCATCATAATTTCCCCATGTAAAATTCCAAATAAATTGTACCCTAAACTGAAGAAGCATTGCAGAACATGGCATAGATAGACAGTGAACAAATCAGTGGGTGCGACAGTATCCAAAGTGACAGATGCATGCATGTGTGCATTTAAGTGTACTTGCATACATAGATCAAAAACTATCTCAAACCTCTGTGGTGTGCTAAAATTGAAGACAATGCAGCTACAGATCAAATTAGATATTCAGACCTAAAAATAAATTAAGACTTTGTAGACTGTAAAAAATTCCTTTTTTTTTCTCCCCCTCTAAAGTAGAAAGGCAATGTATATAGGCATTTGATGTACTCTGAATAGCTTTAAAGTAAATGTGAATAATCTTCAAAAGATTTTTTGATATCAGAGTGAAATTTCTAGAACATTTTGCACTGTGACTACATTGTATGCCAAAAATACAAAACACATTTTAAAGTTTTTCATTTGTATATTCAGAGAAACTAGAAAGCTCTACAGAAACTGTTCTGATCTCTTGCTTATACCATAATGTTGTAACAGCTTCTGAACCTCTAACAATGTTTTCATCCAAGCCTCATCTAATAATAAGGATATAGGGCATTTCTGGGGTGAAGAACTGAGCAGAATGTACACTTGATACTGGATTTAATAAAAAATAAATTAGACTTTTCATTTATGGACCTAATGAAAGACTTTAGCATTCACTCAGTAGCCAAAAGCAGTAATTAACAAGTAACAAATATGAAGTTTTTTAACACCTTTTAAATTCCATTTCATTTTATGAAAAACGACCTCTTAGAATTTTGAAACAAGACAATGGAAAGGACACTAAATCTCATGGTTCCTAGGAGCTGCCAACTGAGCACTGCTCAGTGGTCATAGCCACCACTGGAAGGGTTGCCCCAAGGGACAGCATGTAGGCATCTCCATGTCTGCCTGTTCTTCCATACCGAGAATACCATACGTGAGACATTGTATTAGATAAGACCACTTTATTATGCTGATTTTGGTAATATTTATTTTACCTCCAGTCCTCCAGCATTACCCTGCACAAAAGCCACATGTCCCCGAGATGGAAGTTTAACTATACATCTTCAGTTGAGTTTATTGTCTTTTCTGCTTATCCTGCTCAAGTAACAACTGACATTTGCAATAGAGGGGATGAAGGGGAGGACTAAGCAGAGGGTTATTTGTGCAGAATATTACATTAAGAGCCCAGTAGCTATTAGTGATTATTAATCTTCAATTACAATAATAGCCATATTTAACGAAATAAGAATAGGCTATGCTTCAAGTCATAAAAAAATGCCTTTTTAATTGCCAGCTCTGCTAGTCTAAAAGATTCTTCGCCCTATTCAACCAGTTATCATTCTGTGGTTTATAATTAAAGTGCTAATGTATATCAGAATTCTTTGATCTCAAAATAAAGGATTCTTTTACCAAAGAAATTAAGAACACAGTAGTTACAGGAAATTCAAGTTTCCAAGAAGGAATTAAAAGAAACAACCAAAAGTAAAGTAATGTAATTAAGGAAGAACTATTTTTGTTGAATAAGAGAAGGAGAAAACTTTGTCAGTAGTCATTTTGCATTATAGAAGAGTTCATCAAGTGAAGTGGCAAAAAAACTTCCTCTTTGATAGTTAAATGTGCTCTAAGAAGAAAGGGAGTATGTGTACTGTCCCAGCCGGAACAGAGTAAATGGTTATTTATCTTAAGCTAAGGGGTTGAGGTAATTCACATGTCCTGAAGTCTAACTTCAATTAGCATGAGTTACCATAACAATCCATAGTATCTCATCCACTTTATGTACATTCTGATTTCATATTTGAGGGAAAAAGATAATCAGCAACATGTTATGTCACAAAGTCCATCTACATTAAAGCAAATAAAAAGAAGAATGTGTAGTCACCTACACTACGTTCAAGCATTGTCTTAAACAGCGTAAGCAAAACTCTTAACATGTAGTCTCATCTCTTGTGTCTTACAGAGTGACTGAAAACTGGCTTTAAAAAACAAAGGAAAAAATTTGCAGAATTCATTCCAGTTCTGCTGCCTATTGAGACACTGTAAAAGCCAAGATTATTGGAACAGACAGTAATTTTAAAGTTATTAGTTCTTCATTCTCAACGTCACATTTTAAACATTTTAAAGATCCAGTTAGTTGTATCAAGAATGGAAACTTGAAATTTCACTGCTACTATGGAGAATATGGTAAAAATAGCCCAAGAAACACAACTGTGGATCAGAGAGACTGCAGAATTTTACCACATTATACACTTCCCATTAGCTTTGGTTTGGTTTTGGTTTTTTTTTTTTCCTGTTAGTTGGAAAATACAGGCAAATCATACACTCCAAATATGACAGGTTTGGGCACTTAGGATTTTACTAATCAGATGCTTAGCTTAAGTTCAAGCAGTTTGGAAAAGCTCAGGCAAAGACTGCAGAAAATAAATTGTCATTAATTTTCTTTCTGATAAAGAAAGACCAATGGAATTAGAGAGGACTCTCAAAGTCAGGTTAGAAAAAAAAAATTTCTGCTTCCAGCATTAAACTTTGTCTACCTTCTGTCCAAACCGCTTGAGCTGCTTCACGCATTTGAATAAAATGCAAAAGTTGATAGAAAGACAGCTTAGTATTAAAGATGTGCTTTCTATAGTTTCTATGAAAATTTACAGAATTTTCCAAACTGAGAACAGAAATTTTAAAAACGTATTGTCTCCGACTCTTATGACCTTTGGAATTTCACTGTTTTCTTTGCCTTTTCATGAAAATGATGTGTTAACCTGTAAATCAAATGACTGTTTCTTCCTGTTTACTTTCCACTTTTTCATGACTGCTTACCCATTTCTCCTATGCCTTATATGAGTGACACACAAGACTTATGTTCTGATGGATGAAATGCTAAGTTCTGAAGCAGACTGCTCCTCAGGTCAACACCCTTCCAACAGCTCCTAGCAGAAATGCATGAAGTCCATGAAAAGGACTATGGATGGACATGTCCCAAATAAAAATAAATGCAAAAATAAACTTACACCTTAAGCTGTCAACACAGAAATGAAATTACAATAACATCTGACAATAGAGGGATTCTAGAGGAGGATTCTTTTATGTCTCTTTCCCTTTTAAACTGCTATTCAAAAGTTAGGGTGAGACTGCTGTGGAGACCAACTTCAGAGCAGGTAGGTCTGCACTGGAGAAGGGAGAAACCAAGTTAGGTGGGTGTGTTGATCTGCATGAGAATAAGGAGGCTCTCCTGAGAGACTTAGATAGACTGGATTGCTGGGCCAGTGTTAATGGTATGAGTTTCAACAAGGCCAAGCGCCGGGTCCTGCACTTGGGCCGCAACAACCCCATGCAACGCTACAGGACTGGGGCAGTGTGGTTGGAGAGCTGTATTGCAGAGAGGGATCTGGGGGTTCTAATTGACAAGCGAATGAATATGAGCCAGCAGTGTGCCCAGCTGGCAAAGAAGGCCAACGGCATCCTGGCCTGTATTAGAAATGGTGTGACCAGCAGAAGTAGGGAGGTGATTGTCCCCCTGTACTCAGCAC
>JAAGNO010026551.1:92537-105469 GCA_033439905.1 Ceryle rudis
ATTCCTTATATTACTTGCAGCCTTTCTATGAAAAAACCTCATCTGCCAAATCCTCTCATCATAGAATAAACTCAAAAATGAAAGGTCATAGTGTGTTGAGCCACAAGCTCTCCTCATGCAAGGGAATGTTCTCCATATTTCAACTGAAAATAAAGAAGAGACAAAGGAACTTTATCTCTTCTTTATGTTGATTCAATCAATTTTGCTTTTTTATGTTACCTAACATTTCTGTAGCACAAAATTTATTCCACTGAGGCTAATCAATTTATCAGTTGCATAAATATAAGTATTAAGTCTTTTGTCTTTAGGAAGTCCTCTGCTTCCTTTTAAGCTTTGGGACTGAATTCCCCTCTCAAGCAAAGCAACGTCAACATGGCATAGTCCTCGATGATTACTAATGGGATGCAGAATATGGCTTATAATTGAATTCCCAAATAGGTCTTATAATCACAAAGCAGAAGAAAACGACACATTTTATTATGAAGCATAATGAATTATATTTGCAGCTGCTGCCTCTCATTTTGCACCTGAAAATCTGAGAATGCATCTGCACTTCTGGGCTCAAACACTTTGTGAGCAACTAAAAATCTGACCAGTATTTTTCTTTATATGCATACTTCACGTAGACTATTGTATTGGCTCTTATATTGGTTGAAGCCAGAGTGAACTCCACGCAGGTACACTGAACTAGTAGAATAATGGAAATTAGATAGGGGCTCGTGTGTTTACATCAGGTTCGATTATCAGACACAGGACACTGATCATGAGTTTTAAAAAGCAAAATTTGAATGATTTATCACAGGATGGCACTTTGACAGATGCAACAAGGTTATTTAAAATTGGATTCCTCAAAATGATCTATCAGGGAAACAACTTATGGAGGAAATATAATACTTTAAAAATCATGCAATCTTCACCTTTGTGTTCTAAATCTATTTGTAAATAAATAAATAAAATAATAAATGCCCTAGAACCATGAATCAGTGCAACAATAAGCTAAACTGAGCAGAAGCCAGAGAATTTTTATTTGGATTTTTTTTGTTGTCTTGGGCATTTTGGAAAGCTGTGATTAAAAGTCTGCCAGTTTGTACACTTTACAACTGTAAGTATGCCGAGCTAGAAAGCTGATCTTTTTTTGAATATTATTTTAAAAGTATTTAAAATAACTGTGTTCCATTTAAATTATCTTATAAAAACATAGCAAGTATGACTGAGTAAACAATCTTCAGTAATATCTCTTTTTTGCTGTCCAGGTATTTGGATTTGGTGAAGAGAGTATGTGTGTACACATAGTTCAGTTAAGGCAGCAGAAGCATGATTTTGCCAACTAAACACTTTAATAAAAAACCCAACCAAACAAAAAAACCAACAAACACTTAAAGGCTTATTAAGGAAACCAAACCCAGAATTATATTTTTATGTCTGTCATGTAAAGAAAAAAGATGAAAAACCCAAGAAACAATCCATAATCTCAGTGGTTACTTTTTGAGTGGCATTTTTTACAAGAAGATTGGCCTAATAATCAACAAAGAAAAGCTATTTTACTGAGAGTCACTGCGCAAATTTTTCCCAAGTTACTTAAACATCAGAACTTTTGAACACTTATCCAAGATGGAAGGTTACCTCACTCCAAATTAAAAAGGACTTGCTGACTCAATGCTGTTGATCAGAAAAGGAGTGTGTTTTAGCATAGCACAGTGCTACTTTCACTCTAAAAGATTTAAAATCAGTCCGCAGTCAATTATTTTCATACTTACTTTAATTACATGAATATGTTTTTCCAACATTTTTGACAATGCTGACTAGTATCATCTCTGGTACACATCAATTTTCATCTTATCTTGTTTGCATGGCCCATTCTTTAATTGGTTATTTTGAACTTCCAGTGAGCTTTCATGAATTTTGATGGATTAGTCATGTTATTCTCCCTGTCCAGGCAAGTTCAAGATAAATGGCTGGAACGGCTATGATCTTTGGGCAAATTACTCTCCTTGATGATAATATATATTGATGAATTGTGTCAGTATGCATTTACATATTTGTCAGTTTAATTAGCCAAATAATTGGGTATAATAAGAAAAACCCCAGAATGAAAGGAGGGTATCATAAGTTATTAACAAAAAGTAACCCTAAAGTTGACTTTAAATTTGATCAGAAAATAACTTAATCATGACATTTTCCATTTTGGAATATACACATGCATTATCCAGGTAGACCTACTACTACTGATCTGTCTAAGCAGCAAAATAAATGTGCTATCCTTTAATCTACTGCAATGAAGAAGACATCACATATTGAAGAATTATCACGTAACTACAAGAAAACACTACTTTTTCATGAATGGTTCTTCAAAGCAAGTATTGTTCAGGACATACATTTCTTCAAAATAAGGTTAACAATAAAACTACATCTTTATTTCTACATAATATTATTATTTTTAGAGGAGGAAAAGACTGTAGCATACTAGGATATACTACTCCATTACTCCAGAACAATTTCTATCTTGATATGTTGCTTTTCATTTATTGGTTGCGAGACTCTTTTCTTAAAAGTTTTTAGGTCCAAATGTTGCATTTTGCAATACTGGTTTAAATTCTGATCTAAAATTATTTCAATAAATAACACAGATGCCGTGTCTTTGAAAAATCAATATTATATGTGCATGGTTGGAATTAGGCTGCAATTTATGAAACTCCTGGCCATTAGTTCTACAAGAAGGTATTAAAATAAAAAATAGCTTCATAGCCAGTATATGATTTCTGCTTATGAAACAGAAATATCATTTCCACTATAAGAAAGTTTACCTTTTATATTCCTTTAGTTTTATGGCCAGTTTGCTGAAAATAATACCTGGCCCATGGCCCAAGGAACTGCTGGTGGATAGGGTGATCACTCCCGCTGGCTGACTAAATCTCACGTACATTATATTAACACAGGCTTCAATCTATTCTGTTAGACTCAAATGGAAATGGGAAGGATCACACTTGAACTTTTAAGTCCCAAAGACCAGTAGAAGTCCAACCTTATTTGCCTATGCCCCTTTTTGCTGTCCATGTGGGAAAACTGTTATCTACCACATGTCTCTGGAAGCCCTAAAGCTCTATTCAGTCATTAAAGTGACCTTTCTTCAGTAGGAATGCACTCAAGAAGGAAGGTATTGCTTTCTTACACTACATGCTTAGACTAAACTCTTTCAGTGTGGTTATCACTCATTGTCTGGGGTAGACACTTAACTGCTTTTGTTAGACAACTGAACTAAGATCTGGTTTCAGGCTTACAGAAGTGAAACGGGGAGACAGTGCTCCCTGCTGATCATCACTGCTTTGCAAGAACCTTTCTTTTTCTCAAAGGGGCTGAAGAGATCATAAAACCAAACTCCCTGATGTTATTCCAAGATGATCTCTTCCCTTGTACCTACTAATATGAGTTTAACCATCCCCACTGTTTCCAAGACAGGATCTTCCATCCACAATTCTCTGAAAGACACTTCCATTAATCTTATAATGCAAGCTCAAGTCTAATCCCTATTTTTAGTCTAATGTTAATCTTAGCTGCTTTAATGCTGGAGTGTCTCAGCACACTGGTAGTACTTTTTATGTTGTTATTGACTATGCTCATAATTAAAACAGATAAATAAACAAGATGTTCTGCCTGGGATTTTGTAATACCTCTATCTAAGCATTTACTAGTTTTGCCTCACAACTTTTATACTTTACAAATTTTTTTGTGTTGTTCAATTGTATTTGAAAAGACAGTCTTCATGCATGCTGATTTTGCTATCCTTCATTTTAGGATATCGATTAGCAGACATGTAACTGTAGTTCTTCAGTTACATCTGTTTTAAAC
Source organism: Ceryle rudis (assembly GCA_033439905.1). Classification (NCBI taxonomy): domain Eukaryota; kingdom Metazoa; phylum Chordata; class Aves; order Coraciiformes; family Cerylidae; genus Ceryle; species Ceryle rudis. The sequence continues at coordinate 96,384 of JAAGNO010026551.1, forward strand.
ATACCAGGAGACAGAATAAAAGAAAACAAAGGACAAGAGCAAACTACAGTTTCTACACTAGAGCATGTTACAAAAACATCTTTAAGATTTTCATCAGTGAGAAAGTGAGAATACGTCAGGTTTCTCATATATAACCAGAGTTACACAATTCAGAACAAGAGTTTCAAATTATGGTTATCTGCCACTGGAATCAGATTTTCACAGCACATCTGTAATGAAGACATCAAAGGATAAGGCTTTTGAAACAGGCCCAGTCACTTCTATTACTGCCACATTGACTGTAACATGCAGGAAGAGTATTTCATGGTGCAGCATATTTAAATCTGAAGTTCCAGCTGCTTATTTTGGCTCTTGACTGGAAAGTAAGGGCTAATCTTCCAAAAAATTTAACAAGTCTTTTAAATAGAAATTCCATCTCTAATTGTACTTAGAAGGATTTATAGAATCACCTTTCTCTGTATACTCAAGCTTTTATAACCTTTGGACCAGTTCCCTTCTTTCCATGGCTTGATGAACTCTAACTTGCAACTTCCATTACCCCAAAGTACACTGTAGTGTGCCTAGACTACAGGCTGTTCTAGGCACATGTATCATACATCCCTAACAGAGAAGATGTAGGAAAGAACTTGAGTTTCACTGATTCTGGAAATGGAATAATGAAAAAGAAAAAAAAAAAAAAAAAAAAGAGTCTGCATTTGTATCCTACTGGTTAGTGTGATAAGTGGCAGTCCCAAGTTTCTACGGGGTCTGTCTTTGCAGCAGAGTTGCAGCTCCACGTTCCAAAGAGACTACTCTAGGAAACAGCCTTTGTTCAGGCTACAATGCTCAAGAAAAGAGCACAATTTTTATTGAGACCTCAGGTTTTGCTTAATTTTTACTATTGGGTTCCTGCTGACATCTCCCAGTTCAGAGCGAAATGAATTGGTTCTTAGGAGCTTTATTCATGAACACACATTTCTTCCTATCCACTGTAGAGATATTTAATTTTGGTTTTATATTCCCCTCTCTGGATGGCCACAATCCCAAGAAATTCTCAGCACCAAGAGGATGGTTCCAACAGTTCAGCTATCAGTTTGATGCTAAAATAGGTGTTGACATTTAAAGACAAGATATAAAAGACTGTGGAATGGGCTAAACCTCCTGGGGAAATCTGACATTTTGAAATTCCTTAAGGGAAACCAAACTTTCAAAAACCTGGTTTTAAATTCAGGACTGAGCTTATGAGGTACACTTCAGCATCTGTGAAGTTCTGATGTGTTTGTAGTTATGTCACAGAATAAAGACAAAATATGTCAATAATACATTGCACAACTGTACACCAAAGGAAGCTGTAAGTATGGTCTAAAAAATAAAATTAACAACTTTATGTCTTAGCTGTTGTATTACCCCAGGTATTTCTGCAAGCTGTTGGCAAAACCAATTAATTAATTCATATTACTTAAGCAGCTCTTTCCATCTCTTGCTAAAAAGCACTTAAGCAGATACTTAAATTCCACTGACTTGACCTCATAAAAAAAAAAAAAAAAAAAAGAAAAGAAAAAAGAGTCATTACTACATTATTGTTAGTAGAAACTTAGTATTTTAAGAGACATGCTCTGGGAAAAAGATTATCTGATTTGACATCTTTGTCAACTGATCTGAAGACAGAAAAGAGCTAATAGAACAGACAAGATACTTTTGGAGTACACAAAGAAACCACCCCTCTGAAATGTTAGTGTCTTGTTTAAATAAAAACTCTTCTTCCTTGCACAGCCACCAAATTGAGCGCTTGTATGCCAAGAATAAAGTTCAAATCTTTGGCAGATGAAGCATTTGTTAATCAACAACAAATGCCTATGGTAATATGATACTAAAGAATGGATTAAAAATGTGATGCTCTGATAAATTCAGTATCTGTGTAAAAAACGGGGTAGTGGGAAATTTAGGGGATAATTCCAACAACCCCAAGCATATTCCTACCTATTAGAGTAGCAAGCTTCAGATTTGTTTATTCGGTTGTTGAATTTAAGTGGTTGAATATAAATCAAATGATTTTATAATTCTATAAACATATGTGTTGATATTCCTTAAAAAATGCATATGCATACGTCCAATTATTTGATATCCTGCATAATGAACTTAGGTTTTTGAAAGAAAAGCAACGGATATAAAATAAATTTTATATACAAAATGTGTATGTAAAAAGCCACTCTTGGACAAATTGGAAACAATCATTTGAGTTGCATGCTAACCACGTAGTGGTTTCTTTGTACAGTCATGAACATTAACCACCAGAAAACAAATAAATAAGGAAAAGACATCTGTCATGAACACCTTTGCTGTGAGTCTGTCATTGAAGCAGCACTCAGTAACCAGCTAGAGATGGAGCCAGATAACAAATCTCAACATAATCAGAATAAGTCACTGAAAATGAAGTCACTGCTCAGTGTAACTTCTTTCCAAGCCAGGTAAGTCCCACTAACACAGGCACTCATGTGGCTTCAGTACATAGTAGGAAAACGCCCAGCTGGTCACAGCCAGTAGCTGAAATTCCAGAACATCCCAAATATGTGCTAAAATCCAACTTCAGGAATCCAGCTTCAACTTTGAAATATGCCCCAGGCTTTGTCTACATTTTCTGACAAACATCAGATTCTGCAAGTTAATGTTGAATTTAGGTGAGAAGATGAAGTAATTGCTCAGTTATTGTAAGTAACATTTTTGATAAATGGTATTTCACTTTCTCATATATAAAATGGGAATTAAACAATGCTTCCTCTCATTCCTACCTTACCTTCCTTTACGTAGTCAGATTGCTGTAATTTGGAGTGAAAAATGTCTTCCATAAGATGTACAAACAACACCAAACTTGAGCATCTGTCATAAGATTTTAAATGATACATTATGTATGAACTTGTATGTTTATCCTGTGTTTTGATTGGATCAGATGGAGTTGACATGTATTTGCTTACTTCACTTAAATTGTAAATCCAGCTTGAAAAATGATTTTTTTTTCCTTTTCCACTGACAGTTGGCAGAAAAGTCTTCAGAGAAACCAAGTAAAATTTAGGTCTAAACCAGAAACTGAGAAACCGTGTGATTCTAAAACAGCAACCTGGATAAGAAACATTCTGACAGAAGCCAGTGCTAACTTTTTAAAAAGAACATTCAGACTTGCGCAATATCAAAAACATTTAAGGAATGTAGAATTAATTCTCTCCTGACAGTCAGAGAATTGAACAGTTAGGACTGCGCACAGACAATCCATGGGAATGGTTTCTAGACAAACCATGCTACTAGTGATGATTACATTTTCCTGTTCATTCACCTTCTCTTGTTTACTGAAGCCACAGTTTCCCGGTTATTTTGATATTTTCATAGCTGGCGGAGTTCTGTAAGGTGAAAACATTTAGTTCTACTCAAAAAGAAGGCTAGAAACAATCTTGGAATACTCAGGTCTTGACATCTTTCCACACCTTCTTGAATAAATGGCACAGGAGGAAATGGAACTAGTTCTGTCATCTAACACTCATTTTGAAGGAGTTACTAGCAGAAAAGACATGGAAAATTTCAGGGGGGTAGGGGAATGGGGTTGGTTTTTAATATCTGAGTGAACCAAGTGAAGTTGTGTTGGACAGTGCAGCTGGTTCCTCAAATTTTTACCAGGGGTTCTGTAATTTCAGCTTACTTTTATTACCTACTCTTTATCCATCAGAGTTCAAGTATAAAGTACAAGAGTCACTGAGGCTGCTGACTTTCAGGAACAAAGAACTATGGAAAAATTCCAAGCGTATCTACCCTAACGAAGCTACAGCACATAGAGAATATGCTGTCTGGCCAAACACAGTATGACTGTCTGTCAGAACACCTCATGTCTTTAGCAGCAAAGTCACCTCTTTCACATCTAATGCTGAGATAATCCCCAGACAGTCTTTTTTCCTTTGAATGCTGTTACTGCCCTGCTCACCACAATTCATACGGCATCCCCAAAATAACCATGCCGATTTATATCATCAGATTTACTCTTGTTTTTATTGCTGCTGACAATAGCTACAGAATAAAATACACATTGTTAGAAGGGATTTTTCAGCAGGTTTGTATTTACCCTCTATTTGAACTGTATTGTATGTTCCTTCATGCAAGAAGGCTAAAGGTTAAACAAAACCTCTCACTTATGTGCCTAAGAGAATATACTAAATCAACTTCTATGAAATATGCCCGTGCTTCTTTGCAGAAACACTGGGATACTTGGGTTTTGTGCAAATTCAGTCAGACTCTCACCACAGACAATATAGTTCTGCTTTGCACATCTCAAATTCCATTAAAATGCAAATACCAGTAAAATACTCACAAACAGTGTACTTAGAGGCTGGTCAGTAAAGTAAAGCAAAGCAAGTCATTTAAGTATGGAGAGACTGTCTGGCAATGGGTGCATTATGCTACATCTACAATGCCACATCACCTTAGAACAAATGAGAGCTGCTGAAACACCATAAAGTGCTGCCATCTATGGGAGGACAAGCAGAAAAATTAAGGGATGCCCCCAAGTCATCCTGCAATTTCTCAGGCAAAAAAGCCCCCATGCAGGTTCTTTTTTGACGTGTGACAGAACATCCAAACCATATTGCAGACAGTTCTGCTACCTTGGAAACGAGGTCAAACTCCACATCTAAAAATTCAGTATCAACAGCAGATTGTTGCAAATACGGATACTGATCAGGTCTCCCAGCTTGGATCTCACTTCATTCTCTGAGAACTATGCTTCCATTATGCTAACTTCATTCAACATATCTGTCACCTAACTTTGGTCCATATTCCTGTTTGTTGTCTGGAAGCTTGGATAGTCATAACGTAATTTGCCTTTAAAAAGACATGAGACTTATGTTAGACTGTGCAGAACTCTTGTCTTTGAAGGTATGATGATGAAGAAGCTGAGAAATGATGTGAAAGTCTGGCATACGCAATTGAAGACAAGAATTAAAAAAACTGCACCAAAAGGAATACACCACTGGAGAAAGGTAACTGGAGAAATTACCTAAGGAAATTGAAAATCCAAAGCATTACACCTTCATGATGGAAATCATTGCATACGGCAAAAATTCCAGTTAGCACACCACACAGTGATGCAGAAGAAGGCTGCCATATATCTGCCTAGGCCTTTCAAGGATAAAGGGTTTTCAGGGCTTGGCCTGGCTATGCAAGATACTCAGGTGCATTGGACTTTTCGGAGTTTTTCAGATTCATTCTGCATGAGACATACAAGCACTTTACCACTTGAAATGCTGTAACTCTGACTGGGTTAATATTGTATCTCTACTGCCTGGAAATCTTAAACAATTCTGCCAAATCCTCTAATTCTACACAGAAGAAATTTTTAAATATAACAGAAGCACATCAGTGGAAATCCAGATGCACAGCTGCCTTGATGCTGAAGCCACTGGGATGCCTAAATACAATGCTACACAACTTTTTCAAGACCAATCTGATACGAAAAAAGGGCATGTTGTAGTGGGAACACTACATGAATATGAATGTACTCTGTTGAAATAGCTATGTAATAATAGGCTGTCAGAAATGCTTCTGGTAAAACTCCACAACATGGATGTGTTTCACAAACATGGTTTGTGAAAGTGTTTCCATTTGTTATTACATGGATTGCACCCTGCCAAAGCTACAACAGATGCTTCAATGAAATGTAAAGAAATTTCAAACTGGTTGACCACAATGAGATTTTGGGTTGATTTTGAACTCTGAAACAGCATTAATACTGTTCTTCACAGTATTATTCTACTGATTCAAAATATTCACTCTCAGTCTTTGGTATTGTAAGGGTTTGCTACCCTCACGTTAATTCAGGTATGTTTCTTTCCTAAATATAATATTTCAATAATTTATGGTAATCTCATCTGTGAGAGAGATATATATCCATAGTTACTTTTAGCTTTTTTTTTAGAAGCATAAAAAGAAAAGACTTCATTCACAGATGCCATGCAGGAAGATGAAAATATTTCACAGAATTAGCATGCACCAAATCACAGATTTTCATTTTAGGGAAATTTCAGAGAAAGGAGCTACCAAAGTTATGGATACCATTGCACTGCCAAGATGAATGGGTATTCCCTAATCTTATATCAGGGAATATAAGCTTATATTAGGGAATTAATGGGACTAGACAATGTGTAAGTGGGAATGTATATCCCTTCTGTGCTTCAGAGGAACAGAACAGCATGATCCTGTCAGAGAATTCCTCAAATCAACATTCCTGTGCTGTACTTTATCTGTGGTCAAAATGTGAATTTCATTTACACACAGTCCTGCAGTCCAGTACTTTTCATTCCGTTTGCTTCAGGAAAAGAATCTGCCTGTCATCGTCTTGGAAGTGCTCATAGTTTAAAAAACCTAAAAAAACCCTACAGTATGATACACAACCCCCCCCCCATATTTCCTCTATAACTGGAAACTTTCCTCTCTATTGCTGTTTTATTTACTGTTTAGAAGTTAGATGCATTATGGTAGTTAGTTCTACTGTAGGCAGCTTCATAACTAAAGTATAGAATAATCTGGATCACTAATAATTTTCACAAGAGTTATATGTCAGCACCCATAATTCATCATAAAACCAATTATGTCACTTCTGGCATACTTTTCAACACTTTGGTGCCTGCCAAAGTAAAAATCAATAAAGGATTATTATTATTCCATGGCTGATACTGGCTAAGTGGCTTCAGCGGCACTCCCTGTTGGGGGACTGCCATTAAAGCTTTTAGAACGACATAAGTTGAGTCTTATTAGGTTACTCTAGTGAGCATATCTAAGAACACTACAGTATTTTCAAACTTGCTACTAACTCCAGTTGACTAGTTACCATGAAACACTGTGCTGAATAACATTGATGATACTCACTGAGAAACATCACACACTTTTCTGAGTATGCATTTGATAACAACATAGTTCACCTGACTTCATCTGGTCTGATGGGAAAATCCATTCTCTGCCACACAGACCCCCATTTCTCTATTTTAATAGTTGATATATGTATTACAAAACACAGCTAAAATTACAAGGTCTGCAAATCTCAATTAAGATACCACTACATTTTGTACTGCAACATGCTGCTGTAATGAATGTCTTGGGTTTTCACCACTAGGAAGCCTACGTATTCCTCCTCCGAATCTTTCAGATCAGCCTGGGCCTTGCAGTAATCTACCCTAAATCCACCTTTGAAGTGTCAAAATGTAGGATAAATTCATCTGATAAATGTTGTGCCAAATTAGAGCTTCCAAGCACTCAGATTACAGATCCGTCTCCTTTCTCAATCATTTTACCTGCCACATTTGGTAATCTCCTCCTTTTCAAAGGTAACTACTGTCTTCAGAGAGCACAAACCACAATTAGTTGATTATTTGTTCCTACACTGAACCTCACATAAAAATTTATGTTGAAATGTTTCCCTTGTTACTTAGTATTGGTACATTCACATAGAAAAGAAGTCACTGAGGTCCTATTTCCCTCAGAGAGATGAAAGTCCTCAAATAATTTCCTGCCAAAACCAGCATAAGCTTTGCCACCAGCTTCAGTGGCTATTCCAGCAAGGTACACTGTGAGTGATAGGCAGTGGCAAATGTGTTTCATCAAACTGAACACTGAGCAGACCTCTGCTACCAAGACTGAAAGATACTTTTTCTTTGTGCCCTTCTTGACCTACATCCCACAATATTTGAGCACTGGGTTAAAAACATGGCAGGCTCATTGCTGGAAATCATGAAGTGATGCACATGGGAGAAAACAATCTATGAGAATACATGGACAATCGGGACATAGGTATAAGCTCGTATCACTCAAAAAAGCAACACTCAAGTCACTATAAATAATTAATAGATAACAACAGTCTAAAAGACCAACAGAATATTGGAAATTCTTGAAGAAGGATTAGAGAAGAAAATATCATAAAGAGTCTATACATCCACAGTTACTGAACTGTCAAATATGGTACATAGCTCTAATTACCTTAAAGCAAAGGCAACGCCATAAAACTGCGTAAGGAACGACTTACCTATGAGGACAACTCAAACTGGTTATTACACTCACAACACAGTGTAGGAAGGAAAATAACTGGTATCAAAAAGTAAATATGTTATTTTTTTTCTCCTAAGTATAAAAACCCTAGTGAGATAAACAAGCAGCAAGTTTAAAGTAAGGCAGGGAGCGGGGAATTAAATTGTGGGCAATGTTGCTAGGAGATGCTATGGAAGTCAGAACACAAATTTAAAAAGGACACAGATAACTACACATGTAACAGCACTGGAAATCGGTGTAGAGGTGTGATTATGAACTTAAGAAATATCACACTGCCAGTTGACAGGAAGTGTGAAAGTATCCAGAGGCATTATTGGTTTACGATTCCCTGATTTTAAATAGTTATTCCCCGAGACTGCACTACTAGTTACTGGCAATAGTAGACTGCTGTACCACATGGAGGCTTGTTTTTATCTAGTGAGGCTATCCCTACCTCTGGAGGCTATATGTCAATGGAGAAGCAACAGAAGCTTTTTCTGAACTCAATCAGCTTGGATAAATTGGTTTGTCCATTTCTAATACACTTGAATACATAAAAAAGACCCAACACAGGTCAAGCCCTCTTCATTATAAAACCATCAATAGACCAGAAATTTGGCAATAGATATTATTTCTTACCACTTGCTTTTTTCAGGTATTTCATTGGGTTTTTTTTATTCTCCAGATAATCTCAACATTTACATTATCTTCACTGCCAGGTCTGAATGAATAAATCTTGATTTAGCAAAGTAAATGTCCCTTTTACAATAACCACCATCCAGCACCAGTATGCCTTCTTGCATGGAATTCAACATTTTCTGTTTCCAAACCTCAGTGTGATATGCTAAGTATAGTTTCAAGAAATATATACCAAATGTGTCTTGAAAATACCTATTACTGTGCATGTTCCAATAGCTGTAGAGTCATTCAGAGCAGGTTTCAGCTGGGCACTAAAGGAACCAAGACTCTAATTTTAACCACAAAGTCTCTCACAAAAGCAGCTGTAAAATATATTCTTCTAGATATGAAAAAGGGATTTTTTTTCCAGTGCT
>JAAGNO010026551.1:105569-116149 GCA_033439905.1 Ceryle rudis
CTACAAAAAGAAGCTGTAAAATACATTTTTCAAGATACGAAAAAGGGATTTTTTTTTCCGTACTGTGAAATTTTTTTTTTTTTTTTTTTGCCTTTTTAAGCAGATTTTTATTTGGCCATTAAGATTTGCCAAAGGACACAAAATACAAGGATTATTAATGGAAGAAAAAAATACCGTTAAAAATGAATTATTTATTGAACATGGATACTATAGTCAAAGTAGCAATCATTGAAATAGAAGGAATTACATTAATATATGAACACAGTGTATTATTTCCTGGATCTAGCCTTTAGCTTGTACCAGGCCTCTAAAGATCACAAAATCTTTAGTTCGCGTATGGCAGAATGTTCCTCAGCTTCAAATAATAATAATCTATCAGCTACACACCTACAACAATTTGCATCTATTTTCCAAGACTTGCATCTCCAAAACCTGACAGGTCTTTCTTCAACTTGAACTTCTTACAGTTTCAACCTCTATAATCTAACATTATGGAAAACTTGATAAACGTCATGGATTTTCATAGTCTTCAAAGTCATTATTGCTGGTTAACGGCATATTGTACTGCTCTAGTTCTGTAAAGAATCTGAATAAAGGAGGTTGCAATATGGCATTTTCATTGTGTGAAAAAATTTAAGATTAATATAAGTACTTTTGGTCTCAAATAAGAATTAAAAAGTTACTGTTTCAAATAATTTGATAAACCATTTTTGAGAAAAAAGCCAATGAAAATTATTAAATGTTGAATTTATTACATTTGAATATTGACTTTCTTTTAATGTAAAAAGCAATTTTGTGTGAAAAGTCTTTTGAAATTAAACATGACAATTTCCAAAGCAGTTACGATACCTTGCAATTGCAATGAAGCATACAGAGTCAGGAGTTGAGGAGCATTAACTTCCAGCTGAGGAGTGTAAATTCTATGAGCTGACTTATCACCATGGAATTATTTTGCAAACATGAGTAATTTAATATAAAGCTAGAGATTTCTAATCTTGTGAAGATGTAACTTGGCCTCATTTGTTCAGAGTACCACAATGAAAATAGGAAGATTTCAGATTAAGGAACAGCATTAAGAGTGCTTAGTTAACTAAACAAATTACAGCATTTCCTTTAAATCCCATATCCGAGTAGTATTTTTACTTTAAAGAGTTTGCTAAGAAATTAAGTCTTGATTCCTCAAACTGTAAGGTTTCTGAGGTGTTTAGAGACTTATATCAGTTTTTCTATATTCTCATTAATACGGCATGCTCTTGCAACGCGGAATTCTAAATGTAAAGTGCTTGAGCTTGCTTATAAAATAATAAATAAAACCCCTCTGTTTTCAAAGATACAAGATTAAATGTCATTTCAAGATACTTAATATTTCTTCTCTCCTTCATGCAAATAAAAACATATTTGGTTTTAGCTATACTAGTTCAAAGATAGCAATGACACATTGATAACTGATAAATGCAAAAAAAAAAAAAAAAAAAAAAAAAAAAATTACTAATCCACTTATCCACTTTTTACTAGAACCAAAAACTGCCAAAGCAGGAAGCATCATAGAATCACAGATTCACAGAATGTTAGGGGTTGGAAGGGACCTCCGAAGATTATTGAGTTCAACCCCCCTGCCAGAGCAGGACAAAACTAGGGCAGATCACTCAGAAATGCATCCAGACAGGTCTTGAAAGTCTCCAGAGAAGGAGACTCCACAACCTCCCTGGGGAGTCTGTTCCAGTGCTCTGTAATACTTAAAGAACTTCTTCCTCAGTTGAAGTGGAACTTCCCATACTCGAGCTGGAATCCATTGCCCCTTGTCCTATCACAGGGCACAAGTGAAAAGAGGTTGTCCCTGCCTTCTTGACGCCCAGCCCTTATGTATTTATAGACCTTAATTAGATCCCCTCTCAGTCTTCTCCTCTCCAGACTAAAAAGCCCCAGGTCTCTCAGCCTTTCCTCATATGGAAGGTGTTCCAGCCTCTTAATCATCCTCATAGCCCTCCGTTGGACTCTCTCAAATAGATCTCTGTCCCTCTTGAACTGGGGAGCCCAGAACTGGACACAGTACTCCAGGTGAGGTCTCACTAGTGCAGAGTAGAGAGGAGAACCCCCATTGATCTCCTGGACACACTTTTCTTAATGCACCCCCAAGATACCATTGTCCTTCCTGGCCACAAGGGCACGTAGTTGTGCCATGGATAACTTGTTGTCTATCAGGACTCCAAGAGCCTTTTCCACAGCGTTACTCTCCAGCAGATCGCCTCCTAACCTGTACCAGTGCATTTTATTGTTCCTTCCTTCCCTGGTGCAGGACTCTGCACTTGCTCTTGTTGAACCTCATTAGGTTCCTCTTTGCCCAGCTCTCCAGTCTGTACAACTCTTGCTGAATGGCCACACAACCTTCAGGTGAAGCAGCCAAACCTCCCAGTTTCGTGTCATCAGCAAACTTGCTGATCACGAATCATTCATGTGCGCAGTATAATAGGCAGAATTCTCCTAGCACTCATACACTGACCATGGATAGCTAATCAACAATAGAATGCTGTAGAATAGGTATTGTTTGAAAGAATTTTATCTCCGTGTGACTTGAACTTCCTTGCTTTTAGCAATTATAGATGTTTTTCTTAAATCTAAACTGACGTGTTTTTTTTCTTTTCAAAGAAAACTATTCTGATGTAAAGGGCTCACATTGCGAATGAGTTTATGTACAGAAGAGGACATATTTAATTTCAATAATGGAGACATTAAATACCAAGAACAACAAAACCCTGTCAACTTTCCAGGTTGCCCAAAGCATGAAAATCAGTGTCAATTTAAAAAAGAAAATTTTTACAATAAGATGAGCCTTTAGAATTCAAATGATGTATGCAGCAGCTTGTCTGCACTGACCTACAAACACTAGAATCAAATGTGGGGTTGGAAAGAAGATCCTACCATGGAAAAGGTGATATGACATCACCTCAGGTAGGAAGCTGGATAAACGTTACCATACAAAGCCATATTAAGGCCCTATATAAGATACCACATACATTTCTGGACATCCAACCAAGGCAAATGCTTTCAAATTGGTAAAGAAGACAAACACTAGGATTGAAGTGCTCAAAGGAAAACTCATTTTGCAGGAGAAGGGAAGGACAATGGCTGGCTTAGTTACTCTGAAAAAAGTTTGAGAAGGGGAGTAGAGGGAACCAAGAGGTAACAACTCCATTATCTAATGGTAAAAAAGAGTAAGCAATAGATGAAATTCAGAAAACCTTTGCTCTTCAAACTATTCAAAAACTACTTTGAGATCAATTAAGCTAAAGATGACAAAAATACCATCTCCATCTCTGCATATACTATTCATCATTATAGAAGCATCCTAGGCTACAGCCTGAAAAGCGAAATGGAAATAACAGTCATATCCTAGTGCAATCTTCATCAAGTTTTATTGAAGAAAATTGTAACGCTCAATGAACCAACCTAAAATAATTTGTAACAATTTAAACAGGACCAAAATCCTGTGAGTCAGCTATCTAATAAATATTTTTCTGGCAGTCAGCATTATAGAGCAAATACTAAAATACAGATTATTGAGATTACACATGGCCCATCACACACTAATTAGTAAATTACAAACTAATTATGCAGTAAATAATCACATACCTACTTCCCTCAGTCTTTGGGAAGAAGTTTGGTGAATCTTTTCAATCAACTTTGGCATCAAAGATAGCTTGAAAACCATCAATTCCGTTAAAAGAGTTTCAGAGAGGACTCTTGTCGTGTGATTTTTCCCTAACTGTCAGACTCTGTCAAGCTTCAAAAAAACCCCTAAAAACCTCCAGGATCAGTCACTGTCTATTTGCCAAAGATGATGATCTGCCTACATGCTAAATCTGCACATTGCTGATCTATGTGAATTTATTTTTGTTGTTGCCAGAAGAAATGTTTCAACAGCAGCTGTTTTGAAGAAGTAGCTCCAGATAAACAAAGAAATCTGCTTGTGAGGTCTACATAGCTCTGGTTTGTAAGAAATCCAATCGTAAGAAGTGAATGAATCCACTGAGCTGGACTCATTTGTAGTCATGTCTATTTGTAGAAAGCACACTGAGTGGACAGAGTGAAGAAAGAGCACCTTAAGAGCAAGGAGTCATTTTTATTGTATTAATAAATAACATGGAGGGAGTATCATAGCAACAAGAGGGGAGTCAGAACACATTATCCTTGGGAGTGTCCCTTCTGTAGAGTACTTTCCAGAATCATGGGATGGCCACTCCTTCCTCCATGTTTGCATCACTGTGACAGCTCATAAAACGAAGTATCTGTGCCTGTGAAGGTGGTCTCAGAAAGCCCTCTTCACTGACAAAATGGCACCCATAAACTTGCTACTTCCTGCCATCCACTGGGGCTCGATGCGCTTTACTCACGCCAGTCAAGTTTAATGTGAACTACGCAAAATACAACTGAATCACAGAAAGCGAAGCATTCACACATAAAAGTGTTTTCATCCCACAAGCTGACCAATGCAACACTAAAGAATATTCCAAAGGCGAATCTCAATGAAAAAAACTCCACAACTTTTAAGTGCATTCAAAGTAATCACAGGAAAAGAACAGATTACCTTTCAAATTTATTAACAAATTCAAATTTGGTCATGTGAAGTAAAGTAGATATAAATGAGATCTCAGTTTATGTTACCTTTGCAATTGTCTCGTGCAGGCTGAAGGAGGGATCCAGCTCCTCAGTTTTTGTTGCATGTACAGGAAACAGAGCCTCGGAGAGAAAGCTGGAGTTCTGTGAGAAAGAAATAAGAAGCCTTTTAGGATTCTACCTTGATTTCCTCCTTCAAAAGCTTATTGAATTTTATACACAGACTGAAAACCCACTGAAATTGTTCTTAAGTTTTGTCAATTATTAAACTTATTTGCCTGATCTAATTAACTGATTCCAAGTCCCTGAAAGAGGCAAAACCCCCCAAAGTCTTATGACTTCATTTCTGGAATGGCAGTTGTCTTTATAATTATGCTTCCAAAGGCAGCTAAACATTTTGCCTAGAGGGAGGAAAAATATCCATGCAGATTTCATTTTCGCTAAGCAGCAATCAGACATTTTATTAAGTACATTATGATTTGGTCTTCAGAAAAATTGTAAACCCAATAATCAAAAAATATACTTTTATCTTCTGCAACCATCTTATTTCTGTATAGAGTAATACCATCAACATAATATGGTGTTTTGGTCAATTCCCTAGAATTTATCTGTTAGATTGACCACTCTTTTTTAACATCAGGTAATCTTAATATCGTGTTTGTACACGATGTTCCTGCACTGTAAGCAAGCAAGCAGTTAGGTTGCATATTTGCTGTCACAAGGAAACAACAAACTGATACTCAAGTATAGACTGAAAAAAAGCAATATAATACAAACAAAACCTCATTCCTCAAAGGTGCAAAGATGCCTAAAAGGGGAATGACTTTAAACCTATGTCCTGAACCTGGTACAATAACCCAGAAAATAACCTGAAAAGAAAAATCTTTCTCTACATCCCTGTAACTCCTGAGACATATATCCTAAAATTATCCTCACTTTTGTGGAGTGCCTCTAGTTTTGCTCTTTAGGCATGACCTGAACTGCCCCTCTCAAGACAGCTAGGAACCTAGCACCCATCTAATCCCCACCTGGTATACAAAGAGGTGCAGAGGTGCACTTTGATGGACTGAGATGCTCAATTTGGGAAACACACTTTGAATACATTCACTGTTCACCAACAGCAATGAGTTTGGTACATATGCACAGAAACCATGGCCAAAATTATTTCAGAGATCAGCAGGAGGATGTGACAGTGAACAAGTATCATACCATTCTAAAACGTACCAGCTACAAACAGTTCTTTTAAACACACGTTTCTTCTGATGCCCACATAACTAGAGATGCATCCATTGGATTTACCTACATCCTGAAAAGGAACAAAACTTCATCTTGAGCCCTCTGCCAAACTCTGGTTTGCTCTATGCAAGTAAGTTCAGCATCATAACATTTTGCATCTCCTTTTGAAAGGCCTAAATCTTTCCTTGTCCACTAATTTTATTCTGTATTTATACTTTAATTTCAGATGCCAGCACCTGAATATATTACTGCAGTTACCTAGAATATCCTAAGGTCTTTTATTCTGTTTCATATTTAGAGTACAATGCACCACGTGCCACGTAGAATCACATACAGGCTTACCAGAGGGATCGACTGGGGACTGCAGAGGGACTACAAGCTTCTCATTAACATACTTCCTTGCATCTGAGTGCTGGGAAACTTGTCTTGTCCTCTGTTCGACAGCCTTGGCAGAATTTCTAAGGAAGTATCCAGTTTCAGGTTAAGTTAGGCTACTCCTAGAACTAACATTTTGCATGCATCTTTTAATGCCATTGTTTTTATCTGGAGAGGGACAGTAATAAGACTATAAGAAAATGTATCCATTAAGAAAAGTTAAGCAGAGGAGTGTGACTCATGAAATGAATAAGTTTTGCAAGATTAACAATATATATGTTCATTCTGGAGCTTTAAATGGTACTCAATAAGAGAGTACCCCAATTCTGAGTGCAATTTTTATGTTTAATGAATTTATGTATAAAATAGTACTAGCAGCAATAAGAAGCTGACAATATCCCTGGCTCGGAAATGTCTAAATCATCATGAGATTATACTATGATTACATCTCTACAAAAACAGTTTTGAAAAATATCTAGTGTTTTGAGACTGAATTCCAAATAAATTTCACAGAAGCCCATGGTCCTGTGTTTACGGTGAATAGCTTTTCCGGTTTAGATTATTTCGCAGCCTTTAAGGCTGGGACAATGTTCTGGGAGCATGCACTTTTCAAACACCAACTTCCCATGTCTACTAGACTAAAATTTCTTCAGTTTCCTTCCTCGTGATATACATTCATCTTTAATAGTTTCTGTCCTTCTGCTCCAAAATAGACCCATACTCTATTCTCAAGAAGTGAGGCCCCTTTTTAGGGGCATAAAACCAGGAAAGGATGCCCAAGAGCCATAAAGTTATTTGCATTCAGATTTTGCATGCAGAATAGCAGGCTTTGGTTAAAAAATATTAAAACTGATCTGAGCTTTAACAGGATTGATTTCTACAGTTCGAAACCCACTACCTTTTCACTTGTTAAAAGCACTCTGTTGAGTTTACTGTCTTAAACATCAGGAGGTGAGCAAATGAGAGAGACAAATAATTTAGATGCTTTGTTCTGGCTTGTACAACCCCTTTGTATGTGACTGAGCTTTGCTCTTTTGCATGCTGAGTTCTAAACCATACAAAGACTGAAGAAAAATAGTACTTTAGTTAATAGTGTTGTTAACTTCAATTCAAACAAAAGAAGTTAAAAAGAAGCAGAGTAAAAACCCTACCCTCTTCCTCAAAACAAACAATATAAAGTATCTTAATCATGTAGCCCTGGGGATAAAATGGTGGTATCTAATACGTGCCTGCTGATTCAGAATGATATTTATAGTACACAATGCTATACCTCGCATGGATCCACAAGCTAGTTCTTAACTGGGCACGACACCGTTAGCTCTCTTCCCAAACAAGTGTAGGACACAGGTACATTATAAACCTGTCAGGGATGTGATATGACACTGTGCTCTGCTCAGAACTACTCAACTTAGGCATAGTTCCCTAAAGATGCTCAATCCACCTCCTGAGCTGGTACATTCACAGTGAAATTTAGCTTTCTTGAACAGTGTGACATAGGCATGTTCAAGAAAACTCTGTCAGAGGTACTTCTCAAAAAGGTATGTTACATTGTTGGTAAGTTTGCTTGTTAATTTTTTCCACAAATTACTGTCTCTGTGATCAATACTCCACCAGTATTTCCATACATTTCTAAATATTATTACTGGTAGTAAGCTCCCACCACTTTCTTTAAAAAAAAAAAAGGTAAAAAGTACAATTAGCATCGACTCACACAAATTTCTGTGTTCAGTGATGCATCTGTGTGTTGTATAATTTGTCACAGAAGTATCAGGATAATAAATTAAGTCAGTCTTCCCTTCAGAAAACTTCTTTTTTTGTTGTTAGATCTCTGGGAGAAGATGCACAAAATCATTTATTACAAAGATAAAATACATACTTCAAGATTAATTCATAACACCCATTCATCTTTGTTTTAAGTTTGTGCACTAGTTTACAGAGCCATGTTGTTTGACTAGAGGGAGGCTGAGGAACACTGTCATTCTGCTATGGTGATGCTAATGCTGTTCATCATCATTCACATAATTGCAATCAATAACTTAAAAAGAATTACATTACTTATATTCATTCTTGAGTACCTTCAGTGAAGGAAATGATTTTTGAATTAGATTTGCTACAGAAGATCAGATTATCGCTCCATCTAGACAAATATTCTTACTCTGGAATTTAAAACTTGATGGATCAGATGGCTGTGAAGGAGGGAAACACCACTTTAACTGTCTTTTATCCCACCCGACTCTAGGCATGCACCTGTGGAACATAGGTCAGGATTCTAGTCATCCCACGCTCATCTCACATTCAGTGGTGAGATGATGAACAAAAACTGAAGGTATACATTCATATCCATCCTCTTACTTTATGAAGCAGAAGCTTACTTCATGAAGCAGAATGTCTGGCTCCTCTTACACAACTTAAATGGAAAGAATTACTAGGTTGTAATTGCTTGAATTCTGCAAGTGAGTGGTGACTGAACCTCAAGTCACCTAGAGTTCTGATGTGGATCAGACCTGCTACCTTCCTGAGGCAAATGCCTGCAAATACAATTTTTATTTTTGCTTTAAAACAAGGTTTTATGAGAACCGAATCAAAGACAACAGCCTTTATTAAAAAGCAGAAGTAGAACAAAATAAAAAGACACTTCGTAAATAACTCCTGCCTGTTGTTTCTTTGCGCACAAGGAGTCATTATCTTTAGGTTCTTCCTAAGACCAGCAACCCTTGGGTGACTTTCCATTTTGCAAAAAACTCAGCAGAGACCCAGCTAGGACCCCTAGGAAAAGAGGTGTTATATATATCTTATTTATTTTTCTCCCCATCTTCAGGTCAGACTACAAATACGGTCCCTGCTCCTCTCATCAGTACCTTCTGTACTGAAAGGTTTGGGGGTCTTTTTGATTTTTATTATTCCCCCTTTTACACCAGCTCAGTTGCTCTCTCTTTTGTTTGACACACCTATGCTCTAGAAAACTCTCCCAGTTCCTTCTCTGAAAGCCTCTGAGCAATCAATCCTCCTTCCAAAGGCTTCCAACCTAGTTGAGACCACAGCAGCTGCGCAAAGTAAACAGGTAGCCTTTACTAGTGCCTCAGCTGCTGCCTTTGAAAGGAACATAACACAAGGAAGCTATGATCAGGAAAATAAATCAAAACATATTTTGTCATCACAAGTGGCATATCATGATGGAATCTAAACCCTGCTTGTTAAGATCTTGACAAGGAGTCATACAGAATCACTGCTTTATATTTTATATATTTGTATGTACTTATAGATAACATCTACTATTCTCTGTGTGTTTACATACAGATAATACTTGCAAATAGTTAATCCAAGATTACTATCTGAAATAACTTGCTGACACCTGAAATATCTTGCTCTGCACTTATAAAGGGATGTTTAACACAGTAGTTGTTCCTTTTTTTTTTTTTAATCCATAAAAGATACTTGCATAAAGAGCTACTAGAAAGCTAAACATACTCTCTTTCTCTTGCCTTTTAAGCACTATGCTCATCAGAGAAAGCTGCATGAACTTTCCAAGTAACAGAAGCCCAGTCTTAATCCCAGGGAGCACATGGCAGAGATATGAGTCTAGATGATGTTTCAAGAGTACCCCTCAGCATTTAACAGCAAGAGCAATACTTTCCAACAGCGAGAAACTGAATCAGACTCCTCAGTTATTCCTTCAGCAAGCTCACAATAACAGGCAAGTTTTGGGGTTGTTGGTTTTTGGTTTATTTTTGGTTTTTTTTGAACAGCAATTTGATAAGCAAATTTCTAGTAAATACACAGTAAGAAAAAGACATGCTAATCTACAGAACACTAAAACCAACGTTATTGTTCCTTTATGTTTCCCACCCACAGCAGCAGTTGCTGTCCTCGTACTCTCTCACACTCACTTCCCAAAGAAAATTCATCTGCCTTCGCTTGTAGTCAGGCACGAGGATCACCCCACACAATGTGCAGAATGTTCTACATGTTGTGCAGCTGAATGCTCTCAAGATGGTATCATTTTATGGAAAAACTTTTTCAAGGTCAGGCCGCTGTGAGACATCCTAAAGTTTAGAAGGCCCAACTTCCAGTCATGGCTTTGAAAATGTTATCCTTGCTGTTTATTGCCTTTTGTGAACTGTTCTTTAGATACATAGCTATCCAGACGGATTAAGAACATTTGCTCTTCTGATATGAAGCTTTGCTTTCATCATATGGTCCCTACAATCTAGAAAGGACCATGCAAATAATCCTTGAATTCACAGTGTAATGATTTGGTTTCTCTATGAGCTTCTCAGAAGAGAAATGAACAAGCATAACATCTATTTGGAAGTCGACTTCCAAAGCTGGTCCCTCACCACTCCCGCCTCCCACCC
>JAAGNO010026551.1:116249-126803 GCA_033439905.1 Ceryle rudis
CCTAGCGCCTGCCCCCAGCCCCCCCCCAACCGCCCCCCCCCCCCCCCCCCCCTTTGTCTCTTCTTCCTTTTGGAATGATCAGTTAACCTCATCTTTTCAATACTCATTTAATGAAGCATTCTGTGAAATTAGAAAGACATTGATGTTCCACTTTTCAAATAATGGGTCACTTCTGATTAAACTTCGATTGAACATTCAACTTTCAATCTTAAAACAAATTGCCTCCTTTTCTTTTTAATTTGAACTCAATTTCCTGCTGCCCTCAAGTCTCGTGACAGTAATTAATTGATTTATGCATCGATTAAATGGGGATCGAAAATGCAGGAAAAAAAAATCCATTAAAATCCCAAACCTGCCTTACTCCTCCTTATTTATGATGGATATGTGTATTAAAATTCACCTCTGATTTACTGGTGTCATTTCACTACCTTACCTTAGCCTTCCTCAACTAATTAAGTGAACAGAACGCTTCACCTTTTAAAAGTACTAAATTTGCCATCCCTTGTGTACCGTTTTATAGCATACCTTCAATTTATACACCAACTTTCAACAAAAGCATTTTAAATCATGAATAAAATCCCACAGCACTTCTAGTGATTTAATGTAAAACCAAGTAAATACCTAGGCATACTTTATAGATCTGCTGCTGTCATAAAACAAGGAAAAAAAAAAAATAAAAAAATCAAATTTCACCTCAGACTGTCTTGGAGTTGGAAATAGTTCTGTGGTACATGCACCAAAACAATTTTCTTTACTAGGCCAGTACAATGCTGCATTCACAACAGTCAGTCCTGCTTTCTTTACTATTACTTTTGAAACAGTGAAACTACCACTTAGGAAATGCAAATTGTGTAGCTAATAATTTCTTAATATGCTCTCATTCCATAGCTGAACAGGTTTTTTTTGCCTGCAGAATATTCTCCAGCACTTACAAGAAAACATCACTCTGTCCTTAACCTGGTGAATAATAAAAAAATCCCTCCAGAATGTTTTGGTTTGTAATTTTTTTTGAAAGCAACATGCAGCAGAGGTTTCTCCACTCAATGATAATGCTCTATCTGGAAAAAAGTATATATACTGAAGTTCTTTAATCAGCTTGACTTCATTCTTGTTAATATTTGTCTGTATTGTCCATATTTGAGCCAGCTTTGCCCTTCATCACTTCACAATATTTGTGCCATCAATTTTGCGCTGCAGAAAAGTAACAGACTCTTAGGAAAGTACAACCAAAAGCAAGAAGTGAGACCAAAAGTCCTTCTGAAATTTGTACAGTTAGGCCAAGGAGTATAAACATGCTAATCTAACACTGCTAAAGTCTGAAAAGCAAATACACAAAAGAAGGGTAAAAGACAAGAGAAAGATGTTTATTTTCTTCACATAGACCAAAGAATAACATCTAGTAGAGGAGAATTTAGGGGTATAAAGCTTCTGCTGCATCAGGACAGAGAATGTAATCTGTTGCCTGTGCCCATATATATAGATATATGGCGTGTCTGTTCTAAGAGCTATTAACCTGTTTCATCCTTTCTGTCTTTTTGTAATACAACAGCCTGAAGAGTAGAATTGCAGCAACCTGAGGGACACACACAAACATGAAGTGTCTGGTCAGTAAAACACAAAGCAGGCAATCAGCGATTACCTTCAAAGGCAACCTGGGAAACAAGTTTACTTGAGAGGTTGAGTTCACCTGCAGAGCACACACTGTGAAGTTATGCTAGTGCCCAAAACTACTAGCCAGAAATCCAGAGACTTAGAACTGCATGAGGACTTGTCTGCATCTGTATTCAAAACCATTGCCAAAAAATTGTCATAGCATGAAGGAGAAAACCTCATTTGAAGAAAAGATAAAGAGAGCACGATGAGCAGAACAAAAATACCTCTGAAATCTGTGCTGCAGGCTTTCACTAATCCCTTCTTCCACTTTACCTTAAGTCAAGAAATTGGCATATGGTGTCTTGGCAACAAATATACAATTGTATTCCTTTGTGAAATGGGTGTTTCACCTCAGCTAGGCTAAAAGAGCATCTTTCCTCTGTTTTCCATTTTTTTTTTTTTCCTGGCAGGGTGTAAGAGATTCAACCAAAGGGTTTTTTGAAGGACCAAAAAAAGAGTTATAAAAAAATGTTATCGTGTAGACAAAAATATGGTTTATCAGCTATCTAGAATACTTTTAATTTGGGAGAGTGCTGCAGACTGAAGCAGGTTTTTAAATAGATTAGCTGAAAAATTGTATTATCTAGAATACAACATACTGAAGCCAAAGTGTGATACTTTAATGTGTGGGTTAAACTGAAACAATGACATAACACCAGGAATTAATGTATAGCATATAGCATATCTCACTAAAAAAAGCCCTTAAAGCTGCAAATATAGCACAGAAGAGAGTGTATGCCTCTCTCTCTCATTGGGAGGGTGACTCTTCCCCTTCTAGCAAATGCTCTTGACATTTAATTAAATATTCCCCCAAAAATATCCACAAAGGATTATAAAGTGATATAAAAGTTGGTTTTCACGGGTTATTACTTAAATGAAACTCACAAAAGAAAATGTGTAGGCTTGAAAATTATTTTTAGAAAGCAAAGCTTTGCAGTTGCCACAGTCTAACATGTGTCAAAAATCTCAAAGTGAGAATGACCTTACTGTGTGAAAATAGGCACATCAGAAGGAATTTCTGACAAGAAAGAGGCTTTTCTTTGGTCTTTTTACCATTTCAGTTTACTGAAGAACATTCAGAAAAGAAACAAAACCAAATGTATTTTCTGTTTTAATGTTCTAGTAAACAGGCACACTGGCCTCGTGATCTCACCAGATGCTGGACAAAATAAGCAGAGGCTGCCAAACTGGACTACACCGAAAACAGAAAAGGCAGCATTGGAATCACTGCTGCACAATTTATTTTATTATTCAACTCAAGTGTAGCCAGAAACAATCAAGCCAGCAGTCATCATACAGGAAAAGATACAAGCACTCTTCTCTCATCTCTTTTAATTTATCATTTTCTTCCTTGCATTAGTAAATGAATTGAAATAATCACTGTAAAGCTGTAAATTCACGGACTGCAGCAGAAAGAACGCAACTTTTACGATACCAGGATACTTGCATAGCTTTATTCCTCTCTAGAGTTTTCCCTTGACACTTTTTAAACTGGAAGCAGAATTGGCAGTTTAATTAGGAAGAGGCAGCCCAAAACAGAAATCTGGAACCTCACAGCAGATCTTCCCGAAGTTTCAGAAGGTTAGAAATAGGAGGCTCAGTTCAGATTCACTACACGTAAGCGCGAACACCTTTTCTTGGATGTGTTGTGTGAAGGGTGCAAGAACATTTAGTAACAATTTACGATCAATTGTGAGCATTTAAATTATGTAGAAAGCATGCAGTGCCAGTAGGATCATCTTAAAAACATCCTGCTGTAAGCCATGAATCCCAGTGACAATGTCTTTCATAATCACAAATGTATTGTGCTTTATAATATTTATTTCCTGATTTCATGCTTCCTATTTCCAGTTTTCATTTTTTAGTACTTAAAAAAACTATGTAATTTATTATGCTAAAGAAATATGATTTTATCCACTGGACAGATACCATGTAGGTGGGAGGCTCAACATTTTGCAGTAAGAATCATAATAGGCTTTTGCTAAGGTAAAACAGAAAGTCTTCCAAGACAATACTTATTTATCAAAAGCCTTATTAAACAGTTCTTTAATGGCCACGATAAGATGGAAACATGGAAAATTCCATTTGTGAGAATGTATCACTGACTCAAATCACAGATGTTTGATAGCCCAGTGATCTTGATTTTTTTTTTTCCCAAAGCATTAAAAGACAAAGCTGAGTGCTAAACTACTAATATCTGCTGACACAAAACAAGTTCTGATAGTTATTCCAGATACTCTACCAGAAGATATTTATTTGGTTTGTTCAATTTAGCCACTTAGAGCAACAACGGTAAAATGTTATCTTGAATGCAACAAGGCATTTACTTCTCCAGGGAGGACAGATAATTCTGTGTCTTTTATCCTTAGATAATACATGTCTGTCAGTAACGAGATGCTTCAGCAGGCTATCAAACAGAAGTAATAATTGGTGTCGAAGCAAATTGCTCACGTTTTTCCATATCCCATTGACCCTGTTAACTTCCAGGCTGCCTTTCTTCCACTGACTTTCAACAGCCCTTAGTCAATTCCAAGAAAATGAAAAGCCTGTGAGAGAATCTGCAAGGACAGAGTTTAGAGCAACAACATGTACCCATGCAGTGTGAATGCTAAAGAGGCTGTGTATTTTGTTACTGTACAGCAGGCTTATGTAAAGAATTTTCCCCTTCTGTATGCACCGTGGAATGTTTGGGACATCAAAGCACTAGGATTTGTGAGACCAAACAGATTCTTTTGGAGCAAAGCATTGTATCCAACTGATGAGGATGTCATCACTTTCAGCTAACATTAGCGGAATAACAAAGATGCTCTTCCATGAAATTAAGGAGCTAAATATTCATATTATTCAATAAAACAACTCAAGCAATCAATTGAACATCAAATGTATTTTGTCTTGTAGAACACTGAGTCATTAACCTTAACAACTTCAGCGTGCTCTCCCTACCAAATTCAACTAAATTAGCATCCAAGTGAACAGATGGACTAATGCATTAACATATTACTGGTGAGTATTACACTGAGCAAACCCTGAATGTACAAAGAAATCAAAAAGCACTAATTTATGTTAAAGACAGACTGAAAAGAGAAAACATTTTGGTCAGGAGAAATATAATGTAGCTCATGAGTGAGAAAGGCAAGACACACAAGCAGCTGCGGTTTGGACCGGACTCCACAAGTAGTCCCAAAACTATCTACTGGGGACTGTTCAACTATATTTTGTTACACATTGGCAGTTCATCACTTGTCCATGAACAAAAAAGAAACTTCTCTCTTCACCTTGACACATCTAACTCCCGTAAAGTTCTACTACAAAGTTCATAAAATCTCCCAGCCGCAAATGCAACAGCACCAAACTCTTCAGAGACAGTTTAGAAAAAAGGAAATCCTAGGTTCCCACAAAACCTGCTATTCTAAGGCTAATACACATTTGCTCCTTTGCAAAGAATTCCTGGTGTTCTCTGATATTCTAAGCATACCGTCACTTTGATTCTTTCATACATGCATGAAAAATCCCTCGCAACTCCCCATGGGCAGCTACCAGCTGTGTTCTTCCTTAAAAAAATTAATATATACAAGGGAGAAGGGAGGAGTAAAACAAGAAAGGAGGGGATTCATGCAGAGCCATGCTTTCAGATGAAAAAGCTACCAAATTGAAGATCATTACAGCCACACACTGCTGTTATGCTAACTACCTATTAGCCTGGATATAGAAATATGGCTTCTGTATAGAGAAGGAAACTGCCTGGAATATCAGGGTCAAACCTATGGTGCTCATTCTCTTTTAAGGACATTCATGCACATGCCACAGGCTTGGAAGTTCTGTTTTTAGCAGACTTTTTTACTTACTTACCTAGTACTTACTGGTGCACTTACACCATGTCTTCGGCTATGGTCTACCCTGATCCTTCTAAGAAAATGATGCCATGATGCTTCTAATGGAAGTTCTCAATAAATATATTTCAGTCTGATAAATTAATTGGTACTAGGTGACACTTAATTCAGGAGGACATAAATTACAACAGAAGAAAAAGAGCATAAAATTTACCAGAAGAGCCTGGCCAGTCATAGATCATCCAAGTAGTCAGAAATCTCAAGACAGTAACTGACTCTTCCCTCCCTGGAAAGGGACCAGAGGACAGTGGAAGTAAAGGAGAAAATGATCTGGATATGAAGTAACAGTGTGATTAATGATGTCATGCAAAATGTTAAGATAACTGCATTAGGAATATAGATATCTGAAACTTCAGAACATTGATTGACTTTAAGCATTGTAACTGCTGGACCAGTGAACTATATTAGTGGTACAAAACTGGATCTCAGTAAAGGATATCACAGACCAGACTACTCATGTAACACACACAGGTACAAGGCTATGTTTATGGAGTGAAATTTATTGCTTTACCCAGAATTTTCACATAAAATTCTACCACGGACTTTGCTGCCTTCCACAATGCCACCTTGATTATAAATATATATAAACATAACGCATATAAAAATAAAGTGTGTTTATATATACGTATTATCTATACAATTAAACCTTGACAAGAGTTTTGCTAAGAGATTATGTAAGAGAACATTGATCAGAAATTTAGTGACAGTTGTCAAGAGTTTGTTCACAATATATCCAGCCACTTCCCATTACAATACATGTTACGTTCCTAGATTCAAGTTATATTCCTAGGTAAATTCCAGCTCAGACATTGTAGCTGAAGACAGAGATTGTGACTGTCACAGGGGATTATCTGTCCTTGAGTTTGCAAATTGTTTACCAGTTGTTTTCAGCTTTGTTGACATATACAGTTCAATCTGTATCAGTGATGCAAAGAACAGTAGCATTTAATAAATTCTGGCAATAGCTCACTGGTAGGTGGAAATTAACTTTATCTTAATTGCTTGTTTTGTGAAATCTAAGAAACAGTGTTCTGGAGGATATATAATGGCAAGGGGCATAGTTATTTGTGTGGTAATAGAGCCAGTAGCCATCAATTACACTACTGAATTACTTATGCTGCAAAGATTGATAATTCAGTTGCAAATTTGAAAATAACTAAATAAAAAAAAACAACTCCAAAAGCTTCCTACAAGTTCCACTTATATTAAACTTCTCACAGAGGCAAATAACTCAGACACTTTCGCTGAACTAATACTAAATAATATAAACATCATGTCAAGGTCAGACCTAGAATCAACTCAGTACATCAGTGAATCAATAATGACAGGAAACAGACTCTCCCAGTCATCAGTGGGACAAAGACATTTGTGGCAAGGTCCCAGCATGGACAATCTGGCAGACTGGCTGGAGTCCTGACCCTTTACACACACCCAGAACTTCCCCATGCCACTTTGGTTTCTATGAATTTGCATGTCGGGTTCAAAACTTTACCTTGACACAAAAAACCTGAAGAAATGAAAAAAGCAGCTGAAGGTCCCCATAATGCAGGATTAAAATGTTGCTCCTAATCACTGCCACTGAAACTCCACAATTTACAGACATTCAGCACTGTTCCCACACAGACAAAAATTGGTATAAACACCAGTTTCCCATTCATGTTTAGGAAGACACAAGCCAGATGCACTGAAGAGAGCTCCATGCTGCGTAAGCCCTCCCTTTCCACTAACATAAGCACATGAAAGAGATAAAAGCAGCATGCTATGCAGGAGTCATTTTTTGGTAAACAAGCCCCTAACTTCTGTCTATCAAGGACAGCTCATCTGTTTCTTTTCTCATAACAAAGAAAACTTGGAAAACTTTTGATTTCTTTTGAAAGTAGTGCATGTTGTGTCAGCCTAAGCATGTAAATACTTAAATTAAGAATCTGCACTTGTTTTCCCAGTGATAAAAAAGGAAGAAAGGGAGGAAGCAGAGGGAGACAGGAGGTAAAACCAACTGAGAAGCCACATTCATTCAGTGAAGAGTTAAGATTTAGTGGCCTCTGTCTTACACCAGTGTGGGCGAAAATCACTTTTAAGGGCTTTAATGAAAGTTGAAAGTTACCTTCAAAAAGTTATACATATTTCAACAGAAATAAAAATCATTATGCATTCTCTCTAAAGAGGATACAATCTCGAACTGTCAAAATTCTAAACTCTTCTACATATATTACATACAAATGCCTTCTATAAAGAAACCTCTTTTCATTTTTCTTCTAAATTAGCTTAGTGGTCCATGGTATTACACTATCTTGGTCTAGCCTTTGAATAATGTGACAGGTAATTTTTATACTTCTTGCCTGTACTTAAGTTTGAGTGAAGATACGGAAAACAACTTTTATGGTCTAGGTGTAAAAGTAAATGTTCTGTAAGCCCTGCATACCCAAATGTGGACAGCTGCCATAAAATATTTCATGCTAAATATATGTCTA
The DNA here is from genome assembly GCA_033439905.1 of Ceryle rudis. Lineage (NCBI taxonomy): Eukaryota > Metazoa > Chordata > Aves > Coraciiformes > Cerylidae > Ceryle > Ceryle rudis. The sequence goes on from JAAGNO010026551.1 coordinate 124,264, forward strand.
TCGATAAATCACAAAGAAGAGGGTAGGTTGTTGGGTTTTTTTTTAATAATGCGCAGTAACTTTTTTTTTTTTATTTTTTCAAAACAAACTAATAATATTATCATTGAGGTAACCTACCACATTATCACAGACGAGAATCATTATGTAATGGGATGCACTGAGAAGGATGAATAATATGCATATAACATAGGAAATCACCTAGCTATAATTTAAGAAATTGAATTCCTTGTGGAACTGTTGACTTCAATAAAATAGAAATGGATAGTAACAGTCTATTTTCATCTTGAAAAAAGCTCAGAATGCTCTTGTACCAGCTTAAGTTTGCAAGTGATTGGAACGGCTTCAAAATGCTGAGCAGTTTAATGTTGTTCGATTTGCAATGCTGAAGAGACAATCAAATTTCTAACTGAAACAGTGGCAAATACAGATTATACTTTTTCTTTACCCAAACATTAGGCAGCCACAGCAAGGCTATTTTTCTCAGTCTCTGAGATTTACTCAGATCCCAGTACTTCAGCAACTATGCTATAAAGTGTGCAATGAAACACATAATGAAAAAGATTTAACTTGCAACTATGGGGGTGGTTCTTCTCTAGTGAAGAAGCCCACTGCTACTCTTCCAAATATAGATCTTTTAAAAGCTACCTTCCTCTGGCCCCTTTTAGGAAGATAAAAGGCAAATGTGCCCAGCAGATTAAAATGTTGAATCTAGAAGAGAAAAGTACATTTTTAACGTACTCCACCAAGAAAAGGGAAAATGATATGGGATGGTGCTCATATAAAAAGAAAAACAAGGCAAAGCTTAAAGAAATAAGGGATGGAAATAAAAGAAACAGAAGCTTAGAAGAGAAGGCATGGGTAAACTTCTAAAGTTCTGAGTCTCTCTGACAGTTACAAATATGTCTAGAGATGGGAAACAACACAAAATCTTCCAGACCATGCTGCTGGTCCTGGTATATTTTTCTATAGTAAATGCAGTGTAAAAATGAAAGGAAGTATTTATGCAAAACAACTTTCTGGAGAAGGCAGGAGACACCCTTGACACCGTTAAGCTGTGTTATATTTTAAGACACATGTAGCACATTTTAAGACTAAATTTAACACCAGTCTGTTTTAAGTAAATCAGCAGAAAGTTCTTTGAAACAGTGAGGTCACTCAACAACACTATAGAAAACTCACATGTTCTCTCTTCCTACACCTCAAGTACTGACAAACATATTCTTGGCATAGTAGAATCTGTCTTCTCCTTTCTGTGTTGGGTGAGGCCACTGAAGAAGAAAGATTAGAAAGTAGCCCTTCATTTTGCCTCAAGAGTTTCAGTGATCCTGTGGAATCTGCCTTTCCTCCTCCACAAATAATACCCTAATGAGCACACCAGCCTTAAACAACTGGTACCGTAAGCAAGCAGAAGCAGCCCTTATCAAAATATATCCCAGCACATTTAGCCCTTCTTGGTATATACTGCCTGAAATCTCTATAACCAACAGCTGTGTAAACAGCTTACATTTTAAACTATGTCTTTTCCATAACAGGTGATGCTTCTGTTGCAGCTAAAAAGTAACAGGGCAAAAACCCCTTCAGATCTCCAGGAGATTTATTTTACTCTATAGTAGAGGGAATCTGTACTGCTGAATAAAGCTGCAACTCCAGCATTAGCTCAGAGTGATGATATTTATATTTTGAAGAAAATTTCATAGGTAAAATTCTAAAAATGTACCAAAGGTTAAAACTTTCACACATTATAGTAAAATGATTACTACATGAATACATTGCTCTTTTAGAATCCTTCTTGTGTTTATGCTTCAAGACTTTCATCAAGAGGTAGCTTTGTTCCATTACACAAATGCGTGCAAAAAATAGTAAGGAAAGACAAAATCTAAACTTGGAAATGCATCTAAACCTTTTGACTGAAGTGGTTTGACCAGAACTATAAACCGTTTCTGAGAAACATCATATTGATTATGAATGGTGTTTCACAGATTTGGATTAAATATCCCCCATAGTACCACTACTAAATCCTGTTCTACAACAACAGAGTTGTTTTTCTTGGTTTAGTAGTAAAAAAAGTAACTTTGGTTTTGTTCTCTGAACATGATATGATTTCAGACAAGTTTCAGAAGTATTAAACACTAACAAATTCAATTGACATCTCCTGGAAAAGCTGGCAGCCCGTGGCTTAGACAGGTGCACCCTTCGCTGGGGTAAAAACTGGCTGGATGATTGGGCACAGAGTGGTTGTGAATGGTGCTGCTGCATCCAGTTGGTGTCCGGTGACCAGTGGTGTCCCCCAGGGATCAGTACTGGGCCCAGTTCTATTCTGCATCTTTACTGATGAGCTGGATGAGTGGACTGAGTCTACTGTTAGTAAATTTGCAGATGACACTAAGTTGGGAAGGAGTATCGATCTGCTGGAGCGTTGGGAGATGCTGCAGAGGGACCTGGACAGGCTGGGTCAATGGGCTGAGGCCAATAATATGAGGTTTAACAAGACCGAGTGTAGGGTCCTACACTTTGGCCACAGTAACCCCAGGCAGCGCTAC
>JAAGNO010026551.1:126903-152857 GCA_033439905.1 Ceryle rudis
TCCTCACAGAAAGGGTGAATAGACACTGGAATGGACGGCCCAGGGAGGTGGTGGAGTTGCCATCCCTGGAGGTGTTTAAGGAAAGACTGGATGTGATGCTCAGTGACATGCTCTAGCTGATGTCATGGTGTTGGGTTATAGGCTGGACTTGATGATCTTGGAGGTCTATTCCATCCTCAGAAGTTCTGTGATTCTGTGATATCTGTGTGGAGCTCAACATATTTAGTGGCTGAAACACCTCAGCATGGACAGCTAGAACATGTATCAAAAAAAAAAAAAAAAGGTCGAAGGACTTTAGTTTCAAGTGACTTTGATTACAAAGAAATGAAACTAGGAATCTGAGCAACAAGTTCTCCGCCTCCATGCAGGCCTTCCATTCATTGCCTGAAAGTCACATTGATTGTATTTGCTTTCTGAAAGAAATCATTCTATCTTTAGAAAATATTTTCTCAAATTGGGTTAAGCAAGATAACCCAGAGTATTCTGGATTCAAGCACCATTTTCCATTCATGTCTGGTTATAGGGAAATTCGTATTAGTTAACAAGTAAGTGTTCACTGGGACTAAATCCACTTCCTGTTAATACAACCACAGATTTGAGTAACAAGTCTCTTATTCCTGTAATGGTTAAGTTTCAATAATTTTAGCATTCCTGTTATGCCGTTGTAGGGGTTGATAATACATTGTCATACAAATGTGACTAATATTTTCAATGACATAGAAATGGTTCACACATGGAAAAAAGTATCAGAACTTAGTCACTCCAGCGTATTATTCCTGATGTATCACTGATTATATGGTTGAGTAATTTCATTGCTATCTAGCTCTTATTGCAGTTGAGAGAATAACAAAGACAAGTCTGTGATCTAAGACCTCTTTTACTGTATGCAGCTCTTTCATGTTGATGTAAAGCTAAGAGAAGATGTTTCTAATACTATTCTCCACTGAGGTGAGGACTAATACACTTGCAATAATGGGCTTTCAGTAGTAGAGAAACTCAGATTTGAAAACAACATCACTCTCTTGAGGGTCTAGGTGGACACTTGGAGGTAAATAGCATGACTCCTCCTCAAAGTAAGAGAATCTTCAGTATTAGAAAAAGCTGATCAGACTTTCTCCTAATACATCACAAATCCGAATGTGAACCTCAAGTGGAGGTAGAGCCAGCACAACAGAGGTTATGAGGAGAGGAAGGATTTCTTCAGCAACTGCAAGAGGATCCCTGGAAATTGGGTTAATATGTTTTTTTCCACTTGAGAAATTCTTCCAAGTTTACTTCTTACTTGCAGACTAAAATGTGGCATATTTTCTGCTAGTAAATAAATGAGCTGCATTTCATTCAGTGCATTTTTATCCTTGTGGTCGAATAGTTAGAATGCACTTTACTAGCCAAGACATCTGACCACAGGCATTTGCCATGTAGCTTTAACATCCCTGAGGCTGTGGTTCACCGCATTAGGTAATTTCAAGCAAGACAGTTTTACTTACTCTTCTGGTCCGGATGTTTCCCCTTACAGCTTCTATTCCTCTTATTTACTCCTCAGGTTCCTGCCAATGAAAAGCTTTTACAGCTTTCTCTCTGAGGATCTGTATTACACTGCCTGTGTAAGAAATGCATTTCTAAAGCTGACCTATAACTGTTGCTATGTAAGCAGAATATAAGGCACAGATCTTGGGCTTTTTTACGCTAAAACAGTTTTGATTTTTTTTTTGAGTGTGGAATAGCATCAGTTTTATGCGACATTGCATGCTCTCTAACAGGTGGATAAAATAAATAACTGCTGTATACTCCAAGAGAAGAGAATTTCCTGAGTAGTTCACAGTAGTGAAAGAGACAGCAGAGGAAACCAACCTGGCAAAATGATATCCTACACAAACCCATCAAAACACCCCATTTCTGAAATCTATTTTCTCAAATCTAAATCTTGGTTTGCAATGAAGCTGACAAAGCCAAAGTATAGTTTAAAAAGCTGAATGGCTCGGAAACAAACAAGCAATAACCCCCCCTCTGCCACTCAACGGATTATTTTCAGTCACTAATGTGCACTAGAGAAATTCCTATGATGTTTATTTTTATAACTGTAAACCCAGAATAATTGCTGTCTGCGATATAACAGTACTATCCCCATTTGATACAACAAACAGAATCCCCAATAAACAATTGCAATTAATAGTAAACAATAAAGAGTTTGCATATCTGATAGAATAGAGGAGAGAAAATGAGGCTATGTTTGGAAGGACTGTTAATAATCAGTACAAGAAATAACAAAAAATATCAAAGAATCCAAATTTAATCATTCTGTGTAACTTCACGTAAAGAAAAAATCCATCCTCTTGCCAACAGGAATTTACACATTTTGCTAAGCAGATTTATTTCTCACGTGAAATAGATCTCCTGGGGCCAAGATCTCCTACAGTCTGAGAGGTGCAGTTCATCGACTTCAAGACTGCAGATTACACTTATCACAGTTTTTTCTAGGGAATGATTTTACAAGAAGGACAAAAGCTGTTTTTAACAGAGAATCAAATTTCCTGAGGACAGGCTGAGAGAGTTGAGGTTGTTCAGCCTGGAGAAAAAAAGGCTCCAGGGACACCGGATAGTGGCCTTTCAGTACCTATAGGAAAGATGGGAATGGACGTTCTGTAAGGGCATGTAGTGACAGGACAAGGAGTAATGCCTTTAAACTGAAAGAGGGTAGATTTCGATTAGATATAAGGAAGAAATTTTTTACTATAAGGGTGGTGAGACACTGGAACAGGTTGCCCAGCGAAGCTGTGGATGCTCCCTCCCTGGAAGCGTTCAGCTCCAGGCTGGAGGGAGCTTTGAGCAACCTGATCTAGCAGGAGGTGTCCCTGCCCACTGCAGGGGTGTTGAAATTAGATGATTTCTAAGGTTCCTTCCAACACAAACCATTCTGTGACTCTATGAAATTTGAAAATATTTTCTTTTATGATTTTGATTACATTTGTGAGTCATTTTAAGGACAAAAGCACACATCTGTAAAGTCAATTGAACATGAAGAATTAAGTTTGGCAAGACTGAAACAGACAATAGCCAAGGGAATCATCACTGTTCATACCGCAAATGTTGCTGGAAAATACTTATTATTTTGATATACCGAAGTTTAAAGATTCTTTCTCGTGCTTTATAGGTCCTATACACACAAATCTGGAATGAAAGCTAGGTGGAATAGCTGCTAAGTGACAACAGAATTTTGCACTGAATCACAAGCCTGTCATAAACATTGCACTCATAGATCTTCTGCCTTCACATTTTCCTTACAGCCTTTGCAGTGTGTTTGATCTGAAATAGAATACTTTGCCTAACACAGGCAGTGACGTTTAGAGGAGACATCTCCAAATTTCTACAAATTCTTGACTTAATCTATTTTGATGTAGACAATGACCTGGCTCCAATATTTAGTATATTTCTGTTTTGTTTTTCATTTGTGAAACACAAGCATATTAGCATGCAGTGCCAAGAAGAATTCCAGTTGAACTCAGCTTCATCTTTGCTCTTGAACTTGATAAGATGTGCACATATGTAGATAAGCACAGTTCAAGAAGAGAAATGAGGGGAATATGAAATAAATACATTGTTATATTTACAAAGACATGTCTTTTCTCACGACTGCTGTATCTTGAAATAACTATTATCAAGCTTCCTGATCCTCAGCTAAGCAATGGAGGGTAAAATTGAGCTGTCCACGTGCAAATATAACCAACAGTGGTGAAGACTGAGGATGGACAAACTTCCCTAACAGTTTATCTGTGTCCAATTCCAACCTGGTCTGCAAACAGCTTAATATGCCTCTTCCTTCCACTTACCTTGCAAAGGACAACAGACTGAAAACGAACATGGTGTTTCAAAGACTCCAATCAAACATGCAGATCTTTACAACACAGATACTAGAGACTCATACTTTGCCCTCAGTATAAAAATGGATATAAAATTCATTTTGAAGACTGTCTGATGCTACTGTGAAAAAAACACACATCAAAACTCACTTCCTCTGTGTTGAAAGTAGTCTGAAAAGTTTGGTTTGATAATATGTGACCTGAAATATTAACTTTTTTAACATAATGTCCTCTGGGTTTTTTTGTGTTTCATTTGTTCTAAACATGTATCTGTTTGTTTCAAAGCCATATCCCTATAAAATCAGTCACTTAGAAGTTCTGTGGTATTCCTCTGAATATCTAAAAAATGAATTTATGGGATATAACTTTCCACTACAACACACTTGTCATGTAAGGATATAAGCCAAGAAAATCTAATTCCATCTTACTACCTACTATCTATCTATCTACTACAAGTTTGTCCATCTTGAGCAACCTAGTCTTGTGGAAGGCGTCCCTGCCACGGCAGGGGCTTGGAACTAGATGATCTTTAAGGTGCCTTCCAACCCCAAACCATTCTATGATTCTATGATTTTTATTTGTAAATACCTCTGATGTTTTGACATCCTCATAAGAAAATTGTGTGGCAGGTACTCCAAGGTGGTTGATGAAATAATCTGAATCTCCCTGTATCTGTACAGAAGTTACATTGGATCCTGGACACCTAGTCTTTTCCACACAGTTGAAGTTCTGGCTCTGAAAAACAAACACAAATCAAAATTCTACTTACTTATTTGCAACTAGACTCTTAAAAACTTGTATCGTTATCTTATTTACACAGCATTCTTTGGACTGAAGCATTTTAAGAGGCTGGAACTTACACTGGTGCAAACAGATATTAGCTGATTCACACTTCACAGTGAGTGAGTCTACAAACCTTTCACCCTCTATCGATATACTGCAATCTTTAGGATCGGGCATAGCAGAGAATGAAGAGTGTGCTGCAACATGACTGAATCTTTCAAAGGACAATGAAAGTCATGTCTAATTGCAATGGTAGGAGAGGCAAGAGGAGACACCTGAAATGTCCCATATGGGGCAGGAGATTAGAAGTCATCGTGGTGCCTTTTGGATGCATGTTCTGAGACTTTTAATGACTACTAAGGAATCAATTCTTTATGCAGCTAATAGCATGCTCTCTAACAGCAAAAAGATGAATCAGATTATCATATTCAAGATATCTATGGTCTATGAAATGCTGGCAATGTAAAGAGTTTGCTGCAGTTGCAGAGCAGGGGTTAAGAGAAAAACTAAAGATACATGAATACACATTTTCTGGGTAAAATGCTTAAACCAATTCTCTTTAGTGACATGTTTGTTTTTCTTTTACGTAAGTCTTTAACGGTGAAATCTTAGCAGCAGAGCTGTAATAAATATAAGACGACAACTGGAAAACAAGCCCAAGACTGAGTGCTACCTACTAGTGTAGCATTCTAATACATCAGGTAGTTAAAACACTTAATCAACAGTAGGCACAAAGGCTGTCAACACCTATGATAGCAAATAAGCTACTTAGGTTTCTTTTTAAGAATGTTAGGCAGTTGATGTGCTAGAGATTATTTACATTTAGCTAACAGTTTATATAGTATAACAACTTCCTTAGATCTATCTACTAAACTACTAGCTTGCTACAAGAGAAGTGTGAGATTATTTCTCCTTTAATACTAAAATACACCAGATTATGTATGTTAAAATTCCTGAGGTTAGCAGCAAAACATTTTAAGAGTTAGAAACAGACTAATATTGGTATTCTTCCATTTTTAATTGAGCACAACTATTGTTTCACAGTTTCACTTCAGTGCTATGAAGGATGCAATCACATATTACCCAGTATAAGTAAGGGCTGCAGATTCTCACAGGAAAATATTTTAAAATACCTTCAAGAAATAGCTTCCTTTTTGTAAGTATTTTTGAAAGGCAGCTGTATCACTCTGTCTTTCTGTTACACATTTCTGCTCCCACCACTCGGACATACATTTACAGTTGTGCTAGGTCCACCCAAAAGGACTGAGAGTCACAGTCAACAGAAACAACAGATCACTGCTGTTTGTGCAGTCCACCTCTAGCAAATAACACCCCCTTCAAAGTTATCCATGGAACAACATGACTCACAGCAGCCAAACACTTCTGCCTCTCCATGGCACAGTATGAGAAAAAGAATAATAAAAATTTAACATTAATGTAGCATTCATCTGAGGTGTCATTGATATGCTAAGGCTTGGATAACAGGCCCAGGCCAAAGGTTGACCTCTAGATGAACCCCATGTTACAGTTTATAAATGATAACTGAACCTCATTTTACTTAACTAACCACTGAAGAAAAGTTTATGTTAGGACTTTTTTATAATGCTTATGCTACAACAATTAGCACTTATCAAGAGATATGTAGTTAGAACTAAAATAGATGGTGAAACCAGACAACCAGCCTATTGAAAGAATGGTCCTCATGCTTCGAGCTAAAATAAGATAATGAAGGATAATGAAACCAGACATCTAAAGATCAGACCTTGTTGAGAAATATGTGGTTAAAGACAAAAAAAGATAGGAAAACTGTCCCCGGCCAGGCTTTGGGCGACACCCAACAGAGAAGATGACACCGGATGTTTCTGTATAAAGAAAAATGCAAGTCATTCTGACTTGCTGAATTTGGCAATTGAGTATTATAAAAGCTGGACCCTCTTGCAGCGACTTTGGAGACCTCGCCTATGAGTGGACGCACTGCGTAGGACTTCCCAGTTGCTGGGACAAGTTCTCCAGATCCTTGCTGCAACCGGGGTTCCCCAGAGACTGTGGGTCTGGATGATGGTAACCTATTAACAGGGCAATTGGTGATGTATCTTTCTTAATTGCTATAGCTTTCTTTGTGTAGTAATGATTAGGTGCATTACCATGCTTATCGTCCCCACTGCTTATAATAGAGTATAATAAGCTTATCTTTTTGTAATTAAGTGCCTTACTTCACTTTTGTATTATTTTGAGATAAACAGTAAAATAAACCTGCCTTTTTACTGGTGCCTGTGTCCCTCCTGTTGACCTCATCAACTGGCAAAACAATGCTGCAGGGACACAGCTAATTAACAAGAGTATTTTAATATTGTTCCCCTTTCTGTGTTGTTTCTAAGAGGTGGAAATGATGGCAGAGCCAGTAATTTGTGAATATATACCAACCCCGGTTCTGTTAGTATACCAGGAACTGAAAAAAGAGATGCCTGCCTTTTTCAGAAAACCAAGTCTGAATTTTAATCATCATCCTGACCCTCAAAACACACTTTACTACATTGCATTTTAACTATTCAAAAAGGCTCTGTTACTTTTTTCCTCACTATAGCAACAATCTTTTTTTTTTTTTTTTTAATGTATGAAAGTTTAGCTATGAAACATTTACAATGCATTATGAAAGGTTAAGAGTACAACGAGATATGGTAGTTTCTGGTTTTTACTTCACCATCCTTCGTGGTATAGGATTTATATTTTTATGATGGCAATGTTCAATTCAATAGTTCCAGCATCTTTAAACTGCTTTGTTCAACTTTCACTGTTCTGACACACAACCCCCTGACAATGACTAGTTCAACAATAAATATCTAACACTGTACTGATATGGGAGAATGCCTTATGAGCAGGATACTGTTCTGCTCCAATTTATTTTTATTGTTATGCAGACTCTACAACATCAGCATTCTTCAAGTCTTTGGCAATGACTTCAAAGTTCATGTAGTGTGTTTTGCATACATTAAACAAATGAAATGTTTCCCCAAATTAATGGACTTCAATGTAAAGGGCATCAATTTTCTACAATTAATAAAACTTCCCCATCAATGAAGTGTTGTTAAGCTAAGAGGCAAGCTTTTAACTTAGTCAATGCAAGAACAGCAGCCCACCATGCAGCATGCCACATATTTCACCTACAATAACAAATCAAAGCAAATATGTTGAAGGAATCAGCAGAGCAAGTCTCTTCTTCCACCCAGTACAGCTACAAAAAAAAAAAGGAAACCAAAGAACAATTTCCTGGACTAAGATGCATAAATGAGATAGCCTTAGCATGCACAAGAGTCATGTCAGGCATGGGAATGATGGGAGATGGGATGGGAGTAATTAGGTGGTAGGACATTTTAGACTGTCTGCTTGCCTAAATAAAGGGTCTAATGCCATTTGAGATGATGTGAGGCTTTCACGTGGACTTAAAGCAAGACGCAGGAAAGCTTATCTTATTGGATCAGTATCTGTAGGAAGGAAGTATATCAAACCTGAACTGGGATTAAAGTTTTTTGTTTACATGACTAAATGGAGTTCTTTTATTTATGCAGATTTGCTTGTCAACATCCAGGCAATTGAGCCATGTATTTATTGTTTTGCAGGTAAAAGTAACATCAATCAAGTCTAATATCAACTGCATTTATAGCATTAAACCCAGCAGCTAAACACGTAACTGAAGCCATACTCTACAAATACCTGTTTATAGGACTATTACCCCCAAATACTGGCTATGCTAGCAGCTGCTGCACTCAGTTCCTTCCCTCCTCATCCTTCTAGGTAGAAGGACCATCCTAAATCTTTGTTTAACCTTTCCTGAAGTTCCTACTGTTTCTGACACAGAAATTAACTTTAAAATCCACTTAGTTAATCACCTCAAAATATTGTGAAACACTCTCCTACCAAAATGTACAAGGACTGTCTCAAGTTTATTTAAACGTGCAGCAGTCAGGAAACCAGGAAAAAAATCATCTCCCAGAATTGTAACTGCAATTTATGACAAGCAGGACAGCTTTCATGCTTGGCAGCAGAATGCCTGAGCCTTACTGCAAGCCAAGCAGGCATCAATGCAGAACAGATACAAGAGACCAACTGTGAAAAAAAATTACTGCTGCTAGGAAATGAAGGTCACTCCTAAGTAACTGACTACTAGAGGATGTGGGTCACAGAATTGAAAGGGATGGGGGAGAAGATTACACCAGTGCCCATGTCCAGAAACACGGGATTTAAAAGCATTTTAAAGTTCTTCAATTGATTAAAGTGAAACATTTTAAAGTTTTCAATTAATAAAGTTCAACCATTTGATTAATTTTAATTCTGAAAATCTACGGAATCTTTCCTTTCATATATGCAAAAAACAAATTGTGAGTTCCCAGTCTGGAAAAAAAGTTTAATTGCTATTCATTACTTCACCAGTTGCAGTCAGGTCCTACTTAATGTTCCTTTAAATGTTAGCTTTTATGTAAGGAAAAAAAAAAAAAATTAAAGTCTTTAAAAATGCATCTAGAAAAAATTATCAGCAATAGGCTTTGTAAGAATGAACTCCTTGTTATAGAGTAGGAAAACTACATTTCCTCAGCTGGTTAATCTTACAGTAAAACACACATAATAGCACTATTTAGATCACTGAGTTGCTCAGGCTGGTCTCCACTGTGTCAATCAAGCCCTCCCTTTAGACTGGCAGGAAATCAAGCCCTGTGGTTAGACAGTACTGAAGAAGTGGTTCATGTCAGCGCAAAGATGCACGCACTATTTGTAATTGAATAATTTTATTTCTCTGGAGTTCATTTTGGTTTTCATCATTACGTTACAGGTTTAGAGTACAAATGTGAGAAAATAAAGGGTACCATATGGCCCATTAAATACACTTAATTTGGGTTAATGTTATAAAACAGACCTGACACATCTAATGTATAATCAAGTGGTCCTTCACTGAAGACCTTATTCTACCACTAATTAGAGCTAAGCATTCATAGGTGCCTTTTGCTGCAATGTTGAGATCCTGGTATAAAGAAAAGCCTATATTAAAAAAATAATAATTTCTTGGCCATTTGTACAGTTCACCTTCCACTTAGAGACATGTCACTGACAGTTAGTTCTGGTTACCTTCCCTGCTTTATGTGACTCCAGATGAAGTTAAAACTTTAGCAGCTTTTGAAAATTAATTAAAATGTCTAAGTAGCTCTCAACAGGACAAATAAAGAATGATCAGTTATTCTCGCAATGTGTCAGTGATCCCAGCTTCATAACTACAGCAAGGAAGCTTATTCTTCATGAATAATCAATCTCCATTTCTTGAGCTGAATCGCCACCTGTGGCAGTAACTGGTGCAAGGCAAACACATTTAAGAAGCTGAAATGTGATAAGACCATCTAGATGAGGTAAAATTATCTAAACAAAGAACTACAGAATTTATTAATCACAGACCATGTAAAAATTGCAGAAAGCAACAGATTAACATCTGTATTGCTGCAAATGTGCTCTGCTAAATCTTCATCAATGCGTAGGAAAAGGCAGAGAAGCTTCATAGCAAAGGATTCACAAATGTATTTGTCTCATCCATAAGAAACTGTTATAATCTGACAAATTATTAGAGAAGGGTTGTTTGACAGATCTTAAAAAAATATTGTTGGATGCTTGTTTGATCTGACTACCAAAATCTACGGGAAAAAAAAACATGGAGTTTCTAAGGATTGAATTAATTCTATGGCAAGCATAATCCTCTGTTTTCTCCCATCTGAATATCTGGTTTGACTATAAACATAGCACTTTGCTCTCTGTCTTTGCTGACTGATCATATATATATTGCTATTAATGCAAATCAGCTGTTTATAAAATTATTAGGGAGATTTAATACAGAACTTTCCCCTACAGGCCTCAAAGTACTTTTCAAATCAACTAAAGGCAAGCAAGGTACCTAATATTTCAGTTTTGCCTAACATGACAGAGCAAACCTACTAAATAGTAAATGCACATCATTTCCCAAATTCTGAACCTTAAACTACCATGATTCAAGTATGTACAAAAATCACACTAATTGATATCTACTCATTCTTTCTCTTCATGAGAAAAAGAAAATTTAAATGTGCTGATAATCAATATGCTTCCTACAGAGAATAGGTGTGGTTTAAATAGCCTAAATGTTACACACCACTAACGGGACATACTTGCCTATTTACACAATGCAGTTTCTGATTATCTCCACTATTTTAAGGACGTAATAAAAATATTAAAAAATGGATGGGCAGGCTATAGTGCTCTATTATAGGTATCTATTCTGGCCATGATGGCAAAGTTCAAAAAGCACATACAACCCCATTTTGCAATGATCTTTGGCTTCTTGATGCTATATGAGACATTGAAGCACAACTGAACTGCTTCATCTGATGATACCTGTTCTACTGGTTTACACATTTTACTCAACATTTATAAGAAAATGAAATAAAACACTGAAAAAAAAAAATGATCACTCTGCAGACCAAACCAGTAAGTGTTCAGAATAAGATAAATATGACTAAAACTACACCAAGAAAGTTTCTGAGGTAAAACGAATAGAATCTGCTGCTTTTTCATAATTTTCTATTTAGAATAAAATAATTTAAAATAATAATAAAATGGTAGATACTTAGATTCTCAGCATTTTTTTCCTTCCAGCTTATACATATTTTGATTTAAACATGTTCGAAGCTGTGATGAAAATCTGAACATTATTACCTAAAAGGGCAACGTGAAGACTCCTAGTGAAATTGTTCTATAGCACTGCAAAATGAGTCACAGAAAAAGAAAAGATGCATTTAAACATTTAACTCTCAAAGCTTAACTCTCTTAACAGCTGCCAGGGATCACCATTACCCCCTTAGAAATTCCCCCACAATGTCCTCTGTGTTTTCTTACACAAAAGCACTACCTCTGGAAATTCCAAGAGTAAACTGTTAGCCTGTTTGGGAGGACAGTATTGCATTCTCGCAAGCAAAAACTGCCTCTCAACTAAACCATGTGGCTTTACTGTTCTTTTTAAACGCATGCAAGTATCTTGCAAAACAGAGAAGACTTCTTTCACCCAGGAGGGCAAAGGAAACTGAAAGTTGTCACACCTACAATGCTTATAAAAGGTCAGATGAAAATGAGATTACCCAAGACCCACTAGTAATACTGTATTCAGATTTCTACTGAACCAAAGAAAATTCATTTTAACCATGCAACACAAAGTGACATACTTATAACTCCAGTTTTACCTTTCAGAAAAGTGTAAAATATTTTTTGTCATTTAATGACAAAAACTCCCTAACAAAATTGGGAAACTCTAATACCAATGGTTATGAAACAAAGCATGGAGAAATATGTATGCTTGCTGTGAGGTGCTTAAATATATTGTTATATCTTGTACTACTTTACCAATTTAAGCTACTTTTTCTTTAGTTTACAGCTACAAAATATGTGACAACCATAACCCTGCTCTGCTTTCTCAGGGCTTTGTTTTCTGTTAAGCAGCATTTGCATGTTATGAAATCATTGTCTTATTTTTCAAACAATATGACCCATCCCACAAATGGGACCTCACAGGACTGAGCCAAATTTTAGATGCAAAGTTTACATCACACTGGTAATAAATACAAAAGCAAGGTAGTAAAAAAATACGTAGTCTAAATTTAATTTCCTATACTGGACTTTTTCTTCATTTAACTTTATCTACTGACAGTCTCTCCCTGATTCCTGATGCTTTTTATATGCTACTGAAATACATTTATCCTTCCTATACCTAAATTGAAGTCATATGCCTCATTAACTCAGATATACTTGTTGCCAACACCCAGTACAAACAGCTAGGGATTTTAATGGCTTTTTTTATGGAGGTAAAAATCAAACAGGTATGCTCCTATTTGATATGAGAATTTCAGAGCAATCAAATATTTGAGATAAAATTACACAGCATGAATTACCTAAGTGGCAAGACTGCAATTGCAATACCATCAGCAGTTCCAAACATCTCAGTACCTTAAAAAACCAGTTAAATTTAACCAAAGTAATTACAAAGCTACTGAACATAGCTATGGTATCTGTATTTCTCCAAAATATCCACTTATTATCCCAGACTCCTATACTCATCAACCAGAAAAATACTGCATTAAAATGTCTCCCATCAACAGATAAAGAAGCTCTCCAGCACCTCAAGTAAAGTAACTTTAAAGACTTATTTTCCATGACCACAAGTTCAGCATCAATATTTAGTGTATTGTTATATTTACGGTAAAATGCAGAAAACAGATTAAGATTGCATTGCATTATGATGAACACCCAGCAAAGAAAATACTGTACTAACAGAAGGAACCTGTTTCCATGCCCAAGTCTGAACACACTGAAAATATTAGGTGCTTTTTCCCTTCAGAGCTTTTACTTTTAAATCTAGTTTTTAATCTAAACTGTTTTTGAGCATGGAATCTTTGCATTTCTAATTAAAGGATGCAGAGAAATTGGGTTTTGATTACGTAAAAAGAAGTACTTTCCTGTACTTAATGGTGCTCAAGCTATTTCTTCCAGGTTTTCAGTATCAGGAACACTGGTCAGTGTTAGTTGTCACACAACTTGAGTTACTGTGAAACCTACATTTAACAAAGTTTAATCAGTTTTAGTATAAAACACTGATAAATTCGGTCTTGATAAGAACTGCATTACTTCCTTAATGTTTTGTGATGTAGTAACATTTGTTGCTAATATAAAAACATCGCTTAAGTAGGTAAAAGGATTAGGATTTGTCAAGATGACCTCATTTTCAAATGGTTGATATTTTATACTCCACCGAAATAGATGTGGTTTGTAAATCATTTTAAATGCCTAAAGGCATTCTCACTCTGTAATACACAGAGACAGAAAGACTGTGAATCCATTTCAGTGTAGTCTAACTCTGTGATGATCAGGTTCTGCCATTCTACTCATTTTGGGATGCATCGTTCAAACGGACATTAAATAACTCATGCCAGTAAGATTAAAGTCTTGCTCCTCTGTACCCCACAGAAAAAAAGTTACCCATCCCTCTAAAGGGGACAGATATGTACACCTACTCTAGTATTTGAAGAGTTAGAATATATCATATTTCAAGATCTTATGTCCCAAACAGGACTATCTTTGTGAGGTCAGATGGCTCAAACTACTCCATCACTCTTTCCTACTTTGAAAAAAAAGAAACCAAATCAATATCACACAGAGAAAAATTTGTATTTGTATTGCAGCACCTAATGTTCAAAGTTACATATGAATACTACAGTTTGTAACTAATTTATATTTCCCTGAACTGTCAGCACTCACATGTCACAATTCCTCTTTCTGAACTACACAGTACTCAAGATCTGTAGCATTTCTACCAGAGATGTTGGCTAGAATTATTCCCCCCTAAGAAACACTTGTCAAAGTGCAAATAGTTCACCAAAGAGCTCATCCTTCTGAGCCTTATCATAAAGCTGATTCAGAAAGACAGTTGCATCAGATCTTAAGTCCACCTGCTACCCTTTCCCCATGCAGCAGACTGTTTCACTGTGCTAAGATCTAGAATCTGCTACTTACAAACACAACATAAAGTGTATCGCTACGAAAAGACACACCACATATTCCCTACTCCCTCCCTCCCCCCCGTTATCCAGTATCATACCAACTCTTTTCCAGAAACTAAGACTCCTGCTGAAACATACTGCACATCTCTAACAATGCACAGAGAGGACAGACCCATAACAACACATTATCCAAGTAAGAGGGGACACATATACAAATAAACATATACAAAACATGTATACAAAACATTTCTATAAATAAAGAAGTGGAACGGTCAGGTTTTTAAACTGGAAGAGAAACTTGCAGTCAAAATTTCTATTATTTTTCTTTTACTGTAATCAAAGACTAGAGTTAAGTTCAATTATAATATACACTCATGAATAAACTGTCTTGGAACAGAACACAGAAAAATCACATACAATACTCTGGAGGAACTCTCTTGCCATATTGGTAAATTACTGCATATCTCCCCTCATGGCACAACACTGGAACAAGGCCAAAGTAATTTATTGCTGGAAAAGCTTTACCTTGCCCTCAAACCTCTGGTCTGACATTTAAACTTCTCGATAGCAACTATGCATGAACAAATCACTCCCTTCCCAGTCATACACAAAAAATATTTTTCATTCTTTGAAGTGGAAAGTCCATATAGGGCATGAAGGTCAATAACATTATTATTCATTAAAAAAAAAAAAAAACCAAACCAACAAACCTTTCCTGGATTTCAGTGGGAACTGAGGAAGCAGAAACAGTATTTGCATTTAAGATATCAAGTATCTGTATCAATTACATTTTTTCAGAAAGATCATCACGAAACAGATTTATTAAAATGTGTCAGACAGCACCACAAATACCAGTCTCCAGACTCCACTGGAAGATAAACTAAATGGTGCAAAAGACATTTGATTATTTTATTTTCTACAGCAGTAGCAAAACATCCCAACTCTGGGACAGATGGACCACTGTAAACCCTCACTTAGATGGTATAATGCTCTGATGCTTTCCCTGGCTGGATTTTTCCAACTTTAGTCTACTTGCACCCTAAGCAAGTAACCTTGGTATTGCCTCTGTGCTGGACAGGAAAAAAGTAACATTCAGGAAAGCAGAAGTAAAGAAGTCAGAGCAGGGAAACAGTAGTGCCTTTCTGTTTTCTGTAGAAGTTCACTTGACTGTGGTTTCAAGAGCTATGAAACATTAAGGCTTGGAAAAACAACTTCAACTAATTGGGTAAAATGTGATTTTAGCCACACATGAAACTGATTTAGGCCAAGCAACTTTGAAAATATTTTCAGCAAAACACACAGGAGGCATTATTACCCCAAATTCATTGTACAGCCAAATGATGTGTCCATTTGCACTCTGAAAAACTAAGATTATTATCTGAGATATTTCCAAAACCTATTTATAATAAGAGAGGAAAGTTTACACTGCACACACTGAGAAAACAAATCGAGAAATCTAGTGAAGTGCAATCTACAGCTATTTACTCTCATTAGGTAAGGAAGATTAATTAAACCTACATATATGTATTTTTGAGAATACTAAATAATATAGTACATACATGAACTTTCAAAGGTCCACGTTTTTTCACTAATGTGGAAAAAATTTACTTCACAGTCCAGCATTTATTAATGGACTAAAGCTATTGAATCACATAAACGTGAGCTCTTTCTTTTCCCTCAATAGTAAATCTTTCTCTGCACTCCATCTTCCACATTTTGCATCTTTGGCCTCTCTGCTCTAATTGTATATGGAAATAATTTTATGTTTAATTTCCCTAAGCTCAGAAATATTATTCATAGGTACAAAAATCAAGCATGAATACATACCTACGTATTTGCAAAACAGAAACAGACTCTGAGTTCCAGGACATGAATTTCATTGCACTGGTTGTTGGTATGGTTGGTACTTAACAGTAATCACATATAAGAACATAGCTGTACTTAATAATATCCTCTCTGTAGCAATTACAATTGGTAGTCCGAAGCCAAACACAACAATTATAATCTGCTTTATTCTTTTCTTTCAAAAAAAGGAATATTTTTTTACTGAGATCAGTTGCTTTCATGTGAGTACAGAATACCATATAAGAAAAAAGCCAATCTATTTCTAAAGATACTAAGACATTAAATAATCCATCTTCTCTGAAGTAATTTGTTCTAATGTTTCATTGTCTGCACCCTTAAAACAGTGGGGTTTAGTTCATATGTGAATTTGTATGCTTTTATTTTCCAGTTTTTGACTCTTTTGCTATCTTTTATGTTTTACCATTCACAAGCTTCAAGAGTACGATTTTCTATCCAATAAATGAAGGTGTTGCCTAGTACTGAATCTAGTACCGCTGCTTGAAAAATGTTGGTAGGAAAATCTCCATTCAGTGATGATTCTCCATTGACTGGTATAACCTTTGAAGATCTATCAGTCAGCTTGTGTATATCTGAAATCCATGTGATTGATGACTATCCTAAACCGCTCTTTTTATTGTGAATTCCACAGAGTAACATACAAGGTATTCTATGAAAGTCTGCACTGCTAACATTAGAAAATAAACATATCATTCCTTCAAAAGATAGAAAAAAAGTTCCATGACAGAGAGATATGTCGTGAGAAAAAAATTTTGACTGGCGTTAATTACCTTTCTTCTTCTAAACCCTGTTTAAATCAGTTATCACTTTCCTGTATTTTATCTTGGGTACCACTAAAATTAATCAATCTACAGTTATATAGGTCATTGGACTTCTTTGTAATGCTCACTCAGTTTTAGCACTCCTTCAGTTTCTGGAACACCCTTAGTCCACATATTTCAATGCATGTAGTTCATTTAGTCTACAGTTCAGTTCTGCAACTATGGGCTCTGCCGCCTTACGTGATCTAGAGGCTCTACAGAACAATTCAGTTTTCCTCTTACTTCAGTTCCCTCATAGGATGTCCTTTAATAGCTTGATAACTTAAAAAATTAACGTTTATGTAGGAAGACTGACAAAATTACCTATACTGTCAAAATATACTACATTCTTAACAGTTAACACTGAATAAGATCAAAAGTTTCTAGCACCTTTTTCCTCCTGTATGCCTTTAGAAGAGGTACAATTGGAAAAAAAAAAAAATCTGCTGCTAATTTCCACTATTTCCCAGTTCTATGCAAGAAAAAACACCTTGCTATCTGATTTCAATGCAGTAGAACATATCAAATAAGGAGGTTCTATCTACAAAGTGCATTTTGGAGCTAAACCTCACATACACAAAAAAACAAATAACCGGTTCTACTGTCTGAGGGAGATTACGACCTTCAAAAAATGCATGAAGTACTAGCTCAAAAAATAGGTAGATATTTGCTACTGAACAACCACACATATCAATACCAACAGGAACAAGACGCATTTGTGTTGAAGAAAATCCTACGCACTTGTCATTCTGAAGACTATATAATTAACAACTAATGTATATATAACTTCTCTACAACAAATGATCATTTTCATTCCATACTTCATTCAGACTAAATAGCCAACACATTTTATCATTTGTCCCAGTTTCAAAATATTCATTATACAGCTACAGCTCCAATCCTGGACATTTAAAGGAAACAAAGAAAATGTTGACCTACAGCTGGAACCAAAGACGAATCTTTATTTAAAAGGAAGGAAATGTAGTAAATTACTCACATATCTTCCCTTAAGTATTTTTCCCTTAATCTCCATGCTACTAAAACATAAATAGCAATGGAACGTTCATAAGGACACTCATTTGTAATCACATATTCTGTTTCTCTCAGTATCTGCATGTTGACATAATACAGAAATACTAATAATTATCACCCATTATACTAACATTTACTGCTTTCTTGAATGGCATTGGATGACATACCTAGTTTGAAATGTTAGTACTTCATTTTCTCTGAGAATATAATTTCAAAGGCTTTTTAAAGACCGACCACAAATAGCAATGCAGATGAGCTCTAGAGCTGTAAATTTCACTTCAAGTGCTTCACTTTAACACACTTGAGTGCAGTCTGATTGACTTATCAAAACACTGAAAAAGAGGTTACAATTTGAGCCAGTCATGCTGAACTAAAAGGAGGTATGACAAAATACAAAACCAAACCCCAACCTTTTAATGTGGAGTTCAATATAGACATTGGTGTACAGCAAGGGGGCTGAGGATTTCCAGCTAAAAGCATTAAAGAAACTTTTATATCCAGGATTTTCTACTTAGATGCGACACAGTAGATACTAAAACTGAGTAAAAAACCCCCTTTCTCATCCATCTGCATAGCAAACCAGAAAGCAATAGTACCTCAGTGCTTCTTAGCCATGTCTCCCTACTGGTATTTCAACCTCTTCCTCCCTTCTGCCAGCCCCGAGTCCTGCTGCTGCTTTAGCCCTCACCTTTAGCACCGGCATACCTTGGTAGTGCTTCACCTACTGATCCTAATGTAACCAGGGCAGACAGCTTCTGAGTGTAGTGTTCCTCAGAGAATATGAGCCTGAAGCACAGATATCGTAAAAGTCCGTAGATTAAACCAAACCAAACCAAACCAAACCAAACCAAACCAAACCAAACCCACAAGCAAGAAGGACGTCTAGTGAAGCCTCTGGATCAAATTTTTGAACTCAAATAGTTTTATAAAAAGAGCACCAAAGTCTAATTTCAGACTCAGTCTTTCAGACTCAGTCAGAGCTCAATATTCACTGACACCAGGGTGAATCCTCATTTACGTGTTTACTATTAATTACCAATGATAAATTAAAAAAAAAAAAAAAGCGAGTGAGAGAGCAAGTAAAACAGCAATTGCAGTTCAAGCTTTTGAGCTAACACCACTCAGGACAGTACTGCAGCAAGAGGTGAAAAAAATTTGGAGACAGCTACCCAAATAAAGAAGGAAGTAATTCATAAAAGTGAAGCAAACATGATCCTAAAACATAGAAAGCTCACCCAATCAAGGATCAAAAAGAAGTTTAATTGCACATTGACCAGCTTAAATCTGGAATGTTGGATATATACATACTGCTTTCAGAACACCTACAGATCAGTAAGAGAACTGATGCGTAAAAGATTTCACAAACCATTTCAAACAACAAATGAACTTGAGAAAATAAGGGTCAGAAGTAATACATGAACAGAAAAGACTAGATACAGGAAATTTCATTCAACATTAATTAGTCATTTACAGAATGAAACACAATTACAAATTTTCTACATTTCACTTGAATTCTGTATTAACCACTTACACTATGCAATTCAAAGTGATTCCAACTGCTACTTCTTAAGCACTTTTAAGATTGAGTGAACTTAATGCCAAATGTTTTAAGAATACCCAAAAGCATAACAGAAGACTGAGACTTCATATCCCCTCAGACATTTGCCATGAGATCTGGATTATACTTCCTCCCTTGGGACTTTGTCAAGTCCTATTCATGACCCCCCACTTCATGTTACCATTAGTAAAAAAGAGATAATTTTTCATTTCCCTGACTTTTAGTCTAACTTGTCTCTTGGGATATAATTTTCAAAGGCACAAAGGCCAATAAGGAAAGTATCTTCAACTGAAAGACAAATAAGTTTAACACCTTTCTTTACCCGTATCTTCAAAAATCTCCTTCATGTTTAAGTGCTGTATACTCAGACCCAGGATTCGTACCAATTTGGCACTATTATAGCATCATCAATAATAAATTACGCAGCCTATCCATTTGTTTTTAAATTAAATATTCTGATGTAAGAGACCCAAGACAGCCTTAAAATGTTAATGCATGATACAAAAGCAATGATCCAGAGGATGCTGTGGCTGATTAACAAGCTCTAGTCTCAAACTTGGAATGATACTTCTGAAAACACTGACAAGGATTTAAAGAAATGCTAAAAGATCCTTGTTGGGCTTGCGCTCCATAGAAAATAGATGGGAAAGGGACAAATATATCTAGGGGAAAACTCATAAAGATCTGAGTTCATGCAGTTGGAAATGTTGATAAAGGCCAATGTTCTAGGCATCAACACAAATAATCATGCTGATATAGTTGATACAGCTAGCTCCTAATTCCAAAGAGGGATACGTAAGGCAGCATGTCTCGCAGAGAAGCGAGGGGCACATTACTCCTCCTTTCAGCAAGGAACATGTGTCCCTGTTGCTGCAAGCAAGCACTTGCTAATGGTTGCCACCAAGACAGATGTAGCACAGTTCTTCCAGAACAACATAAGACCAACATGGAAGTGATGAATTACTCTACCACAGAAGGTTTTCAGGATTTCCAGAAGAATCCTAGGATCTGTGTTCATACTGTCTGAGATTCAGAGAGTACTTAAGTACTTCTGGTAGTCCTTCAGCACAATTAGAATGATTGGAGGGTATTTTACTCAGTAACAACAGGATTCAGTTAACAGGATTCAGTTAACTTACCTCAGCAGTTAATTACTAAGGACTACACAGTACTCACTGATGTAAAAAAAATACTTTAAAAAAAGTCTATGTCAGAGATTATTTGTGGGAAAGAAAGCCAACTCTGCTGGAAGGCTAGACTTCCGTAGTGACAGGCTAACTTCAAATCTCATATTTTATCCCACTTTTACATCAGTGTGGCTGCCCTAGTCCTCACATAATTCCTCTAAGTGTACGTTAGTTTACAGGAAATCACAGTAAGGACCAAAATATTTACAGTAAAGCTCAAAGCAGAGTGTGTTCTTTGTGGAGCATAAACATGTCCCAGTTGAAGGTCATGTATGAGCTCTCCTCTGTTCACATAGTGTTACAGCTATCTTTTTGAAAGGTCATAGTTAGGCTGTAAATTAGGAACTAAGAATATTTTGCCTTGAGCTACAGCATTACTTACTATTAAGCACTGCTGCACAAAGTTCTAACACTAAATCATAGAATGTTTTAGGCTGGAAGGGAACTCTGGAGGTCATCTGGTCCAACCTCCCTACACAAGTAGGGACATCTCTACCTAGGGCAGGTTGCTCAGAGCCATCTTCATGGACGAATGCTGCGTAGTACTTGTGTCTGCTTTGACGGGAAGTAAAGGATGTCAGAAAAAAGGAAATGATCAGAGAAGTTATTTACCACTTTCTTTTAAAAGAGGGATTAAATACTAGAGCATCAAACTCAGATGTCAGCAGGCTTACAACTTACTTCTGGAACCCTACAATCAGCAGATACAAGACTTCTCAGCACAGTAGGCAACGGTCAGTTTTGCTATCTTAAAGATTCTATCTTCATCCTTAGGGCTGCAAAATTCAGTTCATGGTGTAAATAAGAAATTTAAAATACAAAGTGAGGATGAGCGCTTCAGGTCACACCTCTGATTAAAACAAATAGGGGAAAACAACTAACCTCCCGCAAATGCCAAGGAAAGCACTGGTAAAGTGCCACACTAACAGTACCTCCTCCACCATTTGCCTTCTTCCTCTGTGCTTTAAGATAGCCTTATAGCTTTCCTCAATATCAAAGGTCAAGAGTGAACACTGCACAGGACAAAATACTATTACTCTGTAGCAAAAAATGTGGTATGGGTTTTATTACCTACAAATACAACCTGCCATATGCACTTGCCAGAACCACTGAACTGATCAATTCTGCACACAATCACTTAAAATGCCCTATATAGAAACCTAATTGGGCTGCCTTGTTATGATTTTAAAAACTGCTTATTTTGATTACCTGCTACTCAGGATCCCTATACCACTCTTCTCTCTTCTAAGAGAGATGTTATTACACTTGTTTCCACCGTGATAGTTCTTCTTAAGTTAACACATGTACACATAACACATCATCTATCTTATCCGACTTTTATCTCAACTGCTCATGTGGAAAAAACTAACTCAGGAGAAAAACATGAAGTTAAAAAATAGCATTTAAGCACACCATAAGCAGGATGAAAAGAAAGATGATTAGTATTGCAATTCTAATAAAGTGTAGATATATTCATTTAAGTCTTCTCTTGAAACAAATGGGTTTCTTACATCACTTGGAAGTGTCACCTGACTATCTGTCATTAATTGATACCAAAGGCAAACAGTTTTTGATGAGCAGGATCCTTCAGTAGCTCTCTCAACACAAACAAAATCATCTTTTCATAGAGAATACAAGCCATACTTTCTAGTGCTGTAGCAGAAAGCTCCATCATTCTTACAAGGAAATAAATCAGAAGTCAAGACCCAATTATTTTCTGTCTTAGAACACTATAAAAACAGAAGTAATGTACTTAAATCACTAGGGTTATAGCACTTTGTAGAAATACAAGTGAAACTAGAACTCCATCCTCAACCTTTTCTCCATTATCAGAACAATGAGATTCAAAAAACCCACAAAAGCAAGCACAAAGCCAGTTGGCAGAAGAAGTGAGGCATGTCCCAGAATTATGAAAGTAACATCTAGGGACTAATAGTTTTAAAAATATCTAAGGAGAATCAAAAGGGAAACTGAAATTTACATGAGTGAGAATTAAAAAAAAATGCTTTACAGAAGGAATTCAGACAAAGGGAGAAGGCATTTGGATGAGACATGCTGTTGTCAGCTTAATTAAGCTCAGTTTAGTAAGAAGCCTTTGGTTTCAGGCTCACTTGCTAATCAGCTGCTTTGGTTTACAAAGACATGTTTCAAATGCCCTTTGCTCTGAGGAAGCCATAAATCACTAGATAACCAGTCAGGATACCGCTTTTGCCAGCAACCCAAGCATACCACAAACAAAACTGAAACACCTATTTCTATTGCTTTTTATTCTGATTAGACTATCTGTAGAGACACTTTAAGTATATTCTGCCATTTCAGATCATTGTAAAATATTAGTTTGAGTGCAATGGGCATAAAATGGTAATCTTTGGCAAAGCCAGTATCTAACAGATGCTTCACCTGCTTGTCTGAGATATATCAATCAATATCAAACACTGAATTTCATATTAACTTTGAGGAAGATGTATCAGTTCTCTGAAGCTCATATTCAGTATATAAAGTGTATAATTTTCCTTTGCGTATAATGATAACTTTTGTTCAATACGTAAAAAGGTTGTTGCAAAAAAGAATAAAGATCACCAGCAGAAGAAAGGGAAAAGTGAGATTAATCTTCAACTGAAACGACTTCAACAGATGAAAAAAAATTTCCAAGTAGTACTGTGATAGAAGACAAGCAGAGATCATCTTTAAAAGTTGTAGAATCTTGTAGACTGGAAGCTGAAGCACATCAGAGACTTAAGTTTGCAGTACAATGAGGAGTTGGAACAAGTGGTTTTTGAAGTCCTTACTAGTTTGATTTGTTTGTTTGTTGTGGGTTTTTTTTTTTAAATACCATCAAAGGTGCTTTACATATTCATTTGTATCTACATTTTACCTAATTGCACCTTATGTTTGGAATCTGTAAAATAAAATTATCATTTCCTTTATAGAAAAAAATAGACCAAAACAAAATACAACAAACCAAGCAAACTACATCTTTGCGTTTCATTTACAACAATGATAAATTTACAGGGAGAAAAAGATTTTATGTGATTCTCCCCCTCCCCCAGTTCCCCAGAGCCCCAGACAAGTACCTACCGCAATAATAATTGGTTCCAAAGCACCCTCAATTCTTAACATTCAGTTCCATTTTAGCTGTGCAGGCAATTGTTTTACAAGCTTACTTGAAGATATTTTGTAAATAAGATTTATGATACATCTGTGGTGTTTAGAGTTAATTATTTTGAGTGACAACTGCGCATAACTACTGCTATTTTTTTTAAATAAAAATCTAATCACTACCCAAAGCTTGATAAGCAAACCAAATGCAACAATAAAATATACCATGCAAGACAAGCTTTTTAAAAATAATGAATCTGAGATTAAATCAGATGTTTGGTAATTTAAAACCACAATGCTACTCTGGAGTTCATGTACGTTAGCTACCATATCAGCCTATGCTATGGAACATTATATTCTCTCCTGTTCATAAATTATTATTTGATAAACTATAGCTTTTATAATTTTAGAGTTAAAATGATCTTAAACAAATTTCCTCGCATGCTACTTCCAACTTGTAAGAATAAAACTTTATGTATTTTTGTATTAATTTTTGTATATTTCCTTGTAACTGAAATTACTAGTTTTCTACTGGATCTCATCCTCCTTAATTTTTTGAGAAGAGTATGAAATAATATGCTAAATTTTCAGGACTTTAAAAAGTATGCACTTGACCCATGTCCATTTCATGACAGAAGCTTTTAAAACCTATTTGAGTATTACTGATATTTCAGAATAGGTATTTATTAAATAACAATCAGGTATCAGAATTTATTATCAGATAGTGAATAACTATCCATTATCAGAAAATGTGGGTAAACTAAGGATAAACTTTCCACGAGTGTTTAGACATTTTTTTTTGAACTTCAGATTGCATTAAGCAAAATTAGTAAGTGATCTTGAAAATTCTAGGTAGCCAGAATGTAGCAAATCCCTCCTTGACCATCATGGACACTGCTAACATGAATGTATAACATTCTGTGAAACAGCAGGAAGACCATCTAAATCTATATTGACCAACCTCATGAGTTGTTTATTAATCTTAATAATAAATACTGTTTTTCTTTTCCATTCAGAGAGAGAACGCAACAATTTTCTAGAAGCGTTCAAAAGCTTATGGAATTAAAAATCAGTAGTAATAAATTAGAACTTGATCTGCCAGATAAAATTAAATGTGATCATTGTCATGTTAGATAAAAAGATGAACATGTTCAAACCAAAAGGAAGGTTAATTTCCACCTTAATATCAGTTTTGTGGGTTTTTTAGATACCAAATTCAAGGCAGAGCACTCAGCCTTCTTCAGGTAATTATAAAATAACGTATCTAATCTAGAAGGAGACATCATACAAAGTTGGGAAGTTAGTCTCTCTCCTAAATGTTATAAAGTCCTTCTTGAAAGAGAGGCCTACCCATTAAAGTCTTAAAATAGATGGCTACAAACCAAGTTTTGAAATCACCTTCAAGGCTCTGTCAAGGGACAAGGTTTGAACTGTATGACCTTTTACCTGCCGAAAGAAAGCTTTCTGCAGAAACTTCAAGAAAGCTGTATCCTGCATTTTTGATTTTCCTGACATCACATATTATCAGCTGTAAAATTTTTCCCTGTAAGTCACATCCTGTGTGCACTTAAAGGCAGGAGTAGCAATACTATGGGAATTATGTGTCTTTGACTCATTAAACAAAAACGTATCTCAGCTACATTGCTGATTAAAAGCTCATGAGTAATTTGGAAAATACGGAGATTTTTCACGTATATTTAATTGGCTTGAAATTACTTTTGACATTTCCCGGTAATTCAAATTTCCAGTTTATGAAGTGTGCTGATAACCTCCTTTCTTGCCCTGTTTAATAGTTTTTCACACAGTAGTTACTCACATAGAATATTCTGGTGGTGAAGTCAACAGATGAATAGGGCATGAAAAATGAACCTCTAGAATAGTTCAAATTGATGCTTCTGATTATTCAAGCTCTGACAGCTTTAAATGGATATGGAATGTTTTTCCTAGCTTCTTCCACAAGTTTGAGTCACTGTATATCATTCTTTTGTATTATTATTATTATTTTGCACATATAGTTTAGCCATCACAAACTTTTGGATCCAAACAATTCACTGAAGGCTTCTACTTTGCCAACAAAGGTGTCTAAACTTAAAGTTTAAGTTGTTCCCCCCCCGGGTGACTGACACTGAGCTGGTTAGGTGTTTTTTTGGCTTTCTTTTCTTCCCAAATGTGGGTATTTATTATGTAGTTATGCCTATAGACTAGACACAGAAATTCA